>WEIS01038817.1:0-42052 GCA_013389965.1 Todus mexicanus | reverse complement strand
GCCGTCTCGTCCCGTCCCGTCCTTCGCAGCCCGGCGCTGCCCGGGGAGTTCCGTCCCTCTCGGGGTCCCGCTGCAGAGCCCCGTTGCCAGGCAGGAGAAGGGGAGAGCTGCCCCTCTTGTCTCTGCCCCTCTTGTCTCTGCCCCGGGAGCCCTCGGCTACAGGCGTGGGGTTGTGTCCCGGGAAGGAGATGGGCCTTGGAGGGGTTTCGCTTCTCAGCCTTTGCCCCGTCGGCTCTCACGGTGTTACAAGGTTGGAAAAGGCGTTTGAGATCATCGAGTCCAACCTATAACCCAACACCAGCCCATCGTCTAAACCGTGGCACTAAGTGCCTCGTCCAGTCGCAAAGTGTATGTCCCGCTCCTCTCTTTGCTGGGAGATGTGTCAAAGTGTGACCTGCCTGGAACTGCAGTGCCAGGAGTCACGGCTCTGAGGCGTCTCTGGTTCTCCGTTCTCTAGTGCTGACCTGGAAGGCAGCGGAGATGCTTTGAATATTGCTTTGATGAGAGAAGAAAGTGTATGCAAAGGAGGAAGGAATGCATACCCCAGAGATGCGCTGCTCGCCTAGTAACTGGTTCATTTGGGGCAAACTTCTAGGAGTGCATCAGGGCTGATAGTAAGCGCGATTAGCTTTTTGTCTTCTAACGAAGAGGAAAACGGTTATTTTTATCAGTGTCATGTGAGTTGTTATACTTCTCTTTTACAGTTACAAGAAGTTTTGAATTTCCTAAGGTGCTGTAAAAGCCTATGGCGATGTTGCTGCTGGTCTTAGAATACTGTTAGAGCTTGGTGTGCCAAGCTGAGTGTAGTTTTTCAAATACACGTGAGCATTTAACTGTTAATACTTTTCAGCATCTTTGTCCCTTCATTACATGTTATAAAACCCCTGGTTATAACTCCCATGCATCAGGCTTGTTTTCAGGCTTTAAGCTTTCAGACTGTGGCTGCACAAGGAGCTCCGTGGATGCCTACACCCGCAAAGTTCACTATAGGACTTCAGCTTGTCCATTTGTTCTGTATTAGATGTGATGTTAAGGGTAAAAAAATATTTATTGTTCCAACAGTGTAAGAGATATGATTTCTCTGGCTCGAATAAATACTCTAGTTATAAGCTGCTTTTTATGCCTGGTGGAATTAGTTGGGACATGAGAAGATGGGTTGCACTAGGAGTCTACTTTGCATTGCATCTTTCATGCAATTCAGCCAAGCCTCTTGCAGTGTGCTGCTTTGTCAGTACCCACCAAAGATCCCAAGAGAAGACTGTAGAGATACGTAGAGGACTTGTGTGGTGCAGCAAGGGAGAAAACAAACCACTCGAGACATTTAAAATAGTGGTTATAAGGAGAGAGGGCCTGAGTCAGGTGTTTGAAGCTGTGCAGCTGACAGTCCTTTTGCTGCCAGCAATGCAAGGGGAGAGAAGGGGGACGGGAGAAACAAGCAGAGGGCATGAGGATAGAAGAGATGCGCAGGAGCAAACAACTTCTCTCATTAATTGGATTCTTCCCCTTTCCTTTTAGACGGGGTTATTTTTACATCTCTGTTATTAAAGTCATTCTGGTTTAAGACTGAAAGCGGAAACAGCGGCATGACTACGGTCACTACCAACTAAAATAGAAGATGAGGAAATTAATTACATTATATTAAAGTTCAATTATATAAAGTCCAGATTCTCCCAAATTCCCCAGAGATGTCACTGCTTGTTGCATGCAGAAGGCATTTAAACACTTCTGGAAGGGGCGGGAGAGTGAAACCTTCTGGCAGGCAGCTCCTCATGGCTCTGCAGCGTGATGGAGGGAGAGCAGCTGTGCCTGGAGAGCTGAGGCTCTGCGGGTGTGTGGGGCACTTGGTGTCATGTTTTCCTGCCCTTGTGGCCAGGATCCTGAAACCTGCTAACAGGAGGAAGGTTAATCCGTGACCCCCAACCCTTCCTCTTGCCCCAGTACCTCTAAAAGCCGGTTTTGTTTTAAGAGAAATCACAAGTCGGAGTGGAAGAAAAACAGCATCTGCTTTCTTTTGGGTGTTAAAACTAAGTAATGTTTTCCTCTCTCTGGGGACTGGGATGGCTGCATTTGTTACTCCACGTGATGACTCTTTCCAGAGATCCCAGGGAGCTAGTGTATGAGGGAGTGACTCTCAGAGCAATTAATACTTTTGCCTCTCATTTCTGCATTGTTTTCCGTCACATGTCCCAGGTGGGAAACCTACTGTCACACCTGGGACCAACCAAGAGCTACCACCTCAACTTATCTGATGCAACAGCCTCCCCAGTTATTAATGATAACATACAAAGGCTGTCTATTGGGTCATTTTTCTGGGCAAAAGGCTAAGAGGTTCCCTCCCCTGGGGCCAGAAAGCTGAAGAGTTGCTGGGTTTGGAATGAGATTTACAGGAGATCGCTGTTTCTATCTCTTGTGTCTTTAACAGTTTCTCCTTGCCTCCCTAAAAGGCATTGCAAAACTGCCTGTGTATGGAAAGACAAGTATGTTTTCTCTTTCCAAAGAGGTGAGATCTCCTCTTTCAAGGTTGTAAGGAGTCACAGAAAATATTCCCTTTCCTCTCAGCTGTGCATGGGATGGAGCACAAGCAACTGCAGTGCCCCCATGCTGCTGCTGTTCCTGGGTCAGCACCTTAGAGCAAGTCTTCAGGCATGGTGGATCCTTCTCTGCTCTGTGCTCTTCCCCTTCCCGTCCCACACCAGATCAGTGTGTGGTGAAGGAAGCAAATGTCAGATGGCCTGGGTGTGGGTGTTTGAGTAAGTGATGCTTAAAAATTGAGGCTCTGACTGTCCACCCTTGGTGTATATGCGTTTCTACTATGCAACAGAGTTAAGCATATTTCTAGATAAGTTTGTGTGAGGAAGAATAAAAGGCCTAGAAGAATATGCTGTAATCATTGGTACCTGTTGGCTTCCATGGTGCTGAATCACCATACGATGGGAGAGGCTCTGGCCGTGAGGTTCATTTTGCTGTAATATTAGTCACAAAGGTTGAGGGACCCACCTGAGGTGCAGAATTTGTGGTTGGTATCTCAAGAATCCCACGGGCTGGGATTCACATACGCCTGAGTTTATCTGGACTTTTTTCTAGCTGTCAGGGACGTTTGGAATGGTCTGGACGAGGATGGATAATAGTATGGGCTTTCATGAGTAACAGCCTTCCTTTGAAGGTGGTAGTGAAATGAACAGTCAGTCTGGTAAAAAAAAAAAAAAGTTGTGTTTTTTTTCTTGTGATTTGATTGCATCAAAGTATTCCTACATATTCTTCCCAGGGAGCCTTATTGGCAGGATTGTTGTCTCATGAGCAAGAGGGTTTTTCTTTCTGCTCCTGTTGTTGTAGGTCTTGGAATTTTCCTTTTTTTTTTTTTTTTTTAATTGAGCATATTTGCCTGGTATTTATAGGAATCTTAAACATGTTTACAGCTGACTGAAGAAAAACAAGCAAGCTGATGTGAGTTGGAGATGGGCACAATTCTCCTCACATGAAATGTGGCCTGTTGTCATCCAAAACAAGTTGTAACAGGCAGGATACTGCCTCCCTGCCAAGAAACCCAAGGAGCTGGAGACAGTCTGTTTACTCTCGCTGCTGACAGGCACTAACCTTTGTGGAGTGGGTTCTCCAGTAGAAGTGTTTTTTGCTTCTTTACTAGCTGCTACGCAGCACACTTTGCTCCTCCAAGTGAATGCTGGAGACAGGAAACTTTATTATTTCAAGGGTGAATGAAGTGTTGGGGAGGGAGAAAACACCAGTGCAGCACAGAGCAGCCAGGTCTGGAGAGTGAGTCCTGCTCCGTGCCCTTACTGCTGTAATGCAGTTGGCTTGGCAGCACGACTGGAAGGGGCAAGGGGAAACTTCCTCAGGGAAGACCCCCACTGCAAGACACTGCCTCTTCCCAGAGCTGGTGCAATGCTCTATTTGGATGGGAAAGCTGGTGGGTTGGCAACGTCCTGCTGCTTCTATTTTTCTCTTCTGTGCGCAGCAGTGCCTCATCTCGCCTGCCCATGCAGGAAGGTATGACTCTGAGGGAGCAAGGCTGGCATCAGCGAGCTGTGCTTGCAGGCAAGGAGGATGTGCAACAATCCCCCTTCACTTGAAAACCTTGTGTCCACATAGTAAAAGCAAATCCTGATCCCTGAAGAAACTTGGAGGTGAGGTCATTCCCAACCATCGCTGTGCAGATTCTTGTTTCTGCTGCAAAAGACCATGGTATCTAAGACTATAAATCACTTGCACTGGCTTCCTTTACTGCAGGTGGGAGTGTCGCACTGAGCCAGGCGCAAGCAGGGTGTGCAGGATTAGTTTAGATGAGATTAGATTAGATTGCTGGGAGGTGCAGTTTGTAGGAACAAGGAGTTGGTGGGGACCTGCCTCTCCTAGCTGCTTCAGCCTACCCATTTCTCTGTGTTTTAGTGTTGCATACAAATAACACTGGGAGTATGTTATCTTCCTATCTTGGATTATGACAAGTGGTTTCTGTCTTGCTTCTGGTTTCTCAGACTGCTGCTTTTCTTTTTCTGTCACACTTCTTAAATGGGAAATAGGTGGGGTTCAAAAGAAACCATAGAGGAGGGCAAATAAATAAGTCGTTACGGCAGGGCTTCAGCCTCTGCAGTATGTACATCTTCAGTGTCCTTTTCCTTCCCCAGAAAATAGGTTTCTTACTCCCACACTATGATGAGTTCTCTGATCTTCAGGCATCCAGGCTACCTCAAAGCTGAAGGAATTTCTTAAACCCGATCCAAGCGTTGGTGTGAATGGGCAGGTCCCTGTGTTTGTATGAGGAAAAGTAGCTGGCAGAGAGCAGAAGTTGCTTATTTAATGTAATGCATTGACTTCTTCCTTCTCTAGCTTCCCTGCCCAGGCACCCTCAGAAGCACCTATGCATAAGGGTGAGCACACCTACGTATGCAGGCTCATTCACGTGCTGGCTTCTGCAATCACTCACATGCAAGGTTACTTGCCTGTACATGCACAGTATCGCTCTTTTGCATAGCTAATTGCACCCAAGTTTACTGAGTGCCCGTGGGGAGAGATTGGACGGTGTGGTTTTCCAGCAGTGGCTGAAGTATCTGTTTCCTCTCTGTGGAAATTGTTAACCCAGAGGAAAAGTTAAACTAGGAACTATCCCCAAAGCACTTCATCCTGACTGAAGAAAAGTGTTGGCAGCAAGGGAACATCTATACCATGAAGTTTGCATATGATATTTCTGTACTTCTGAAGACACTAGTGAAATCTTCATTCACAGGGACCTGTGCCAAGCAACACCATTCCCCAAAGCACATCGTGGGCTGCTATAGCTGCAGGGAGAAGGTTGGGCATTGCAGGTGGGACAGATTTTTCACTTCCAGGTGGTCTGTTCAGTCTCTGTGGAGGATGATCAGAAGTGCTGTCACATCTTGTGCTGCACTGCTGTGTGTAAAGTGAGCCAACAGCCCCAGGCCTGTGTTCACAGCATAGATCACTATCACAGACTCCCTGGAGAAGCCACGGCCACTAAGAGCGATTTGGATCATACTCTGGCTTAATTGTGAGATTCATTGACACAGTAGCAGGGGATGCCTGGACCTCATGCTAGTTATGCCATACTTGTCCTAGGCCAGTGTTTCACTGCTGCTGGGACGTGTACTGCAGGTAATTTGTGAACCTGGCTCCTTTTTTGCCTCTTGACTTGAATTCGAATAGATATTTGACTCTTAAATAACCTTCTTGTGGAGTGGTACCAAGTGCCTTGGTTCCTGTGCACTGAGAGGTTGCAAGTGTTTGTTTTCTTGGAACGTGGCCTGCAGTTTGTCTGGCCCCAAAAGATTCCTAAATCGTTTGCAAAGGTTACACATTATTATTGTAAATAAACTCTTGCACCATCCCTTTATGTATGTGCGTTACCTGTGACAGATTTGTGTAGTGGTGTGCTGGCACAGCATGTATTCCTGCACCACACCTTCCTGTTTTGAGGCAGACTGGATTAGGGTGACTCAGACCTCACAGAGCGGTGCCCTCGTGTACATCTCATCTGCACTGTGAGGTTGGCAGAGGAATACTATTGTCTTCTGGAGATATGTTTCTGTGTTTGGTGCAGTAATGGCTCTGCCTTTTCTCTCCTGCAAGTTCAGGTAGATATGCAGGAGATGATGGACATCATCTTTATCTGGTGGTTTGGAATTACTGACATCTGCCATATAGTAAAAGCAAGATGTTTTCCTGAAGAGAGAGATTGCCTTGTAGGTCGTGGCAGTGGGGAAGGGAGTGATGATGGAGTTCTTTCTCCAGTGCTCACAATTATAGCCTCAAGAATTGATAAGGTTATACATTTTGTTGCACTTTGAGTTCCCATTTCTGATTTGTTCTTGCTGTGCATTGCTGATCCTTTTTCCAGTCACTTCCCCATTCAATTGTTCTTTTTCAAGTTTGCAGCAATAGCTGAGAAGGGCTTTCCAGAAAAGGAAACAAGCTGGTTTATTTAGCTGTGGTGTGATCTTTAAGAAAGATCCATTTAATACCTTGGGTGGAAACAGATACGAAACTGGTCCTTAGATACTTATGCTTTTCATGATGTTAGAGATTCATAGCCTGTGTGTTTAATCAGCCAAACCAAAATACACTGAGATCTTGACCTGAAAAGACTTTTCCATGGCAAAGCACAAAGGCTTTGGTATTCCTGATCTGGAGAGTCCCCTACACTTTGAGATGCTAAGACAGTCTGGGGCAATGCTGCCGCTAAGTAAATCAGTGTTCTTCAAAGACACTTCAGAACAACAGTTCATGTTGGTATAATAAAGAATTTAAATCAGCTACACAGAATAATGAAATTCAATTGGGTTCTGAAATGTTGGATCATTTCAGACAATCCAAAGATTGTTGGGTGGACCTCTGAGTCTGCCAGAAGCATGAGTGCCCCTCTCAAAAGGTCACTAATTTGGAATTTATCATTTAAGGCTTAGTTGTTTCAGCATTCTGTGAAAAAGGTCAATATGACTTCTTATCCCCCTTGTTTTCAGAAGCTGGAAAAGCTGTCACCTCTTATTTTACATTGTAGGTCTGTCTGGTGCCTTTATGTGGCAAAAGTATTGCATCTTGTGCTATTCTTGCTTTTCTGTGTCACTATTCTTCATCAGAGAGGCAAACAGTAAGTCCCAGGCCTTTGCATCATTCATGGGGATTTTCTTCCTTCCTGGTTTTCATCCCAGTGGCCTTCGTGTTGATTTCAGACAGTCTTCATATTCTTGGGGTTTGGGGGGGTTTTTTTCCACTTAAGCCTCATAGGAGCAACTGACAGCTAGTGCTACGCACTAATGTGAAAACACTGAAGACAGATCAGACACCTGACTATAGGAGCCTTCAGTAACAGGCATGTTCTATCTTTTTAGCTTTGTTTTCTGCTAACCCTCTCTTGACTGTGAGTATTGGGAACTAGTAGACTTACGTGGAAGCCCATGTTTCACTGGAATTGTGTAAATTCATTCACACTGAACAGTAGTTCAATATCAGACACTTATATCCTATTTAATAGTAAAATTGTTTGATCTCTGTCATGAAGTGTTAGGCTGCGGAATTGCCTAAGAGGGTTCTCACAGTGAGGATAATCTACATTAATAATGTGTATTTTTTTTCCCTGCTATTCTAAATAAATCTGTTTCTGCCTTACTTCAAGAGGCCACTTATTTCCATGTCATTAGTGTGGGCTGTTTGACTTGGCCCTTGTGTTTGGTGTTGGCAACTCCAGCAGCTTCCTCAGTCCTGCTGTTCATTCGAGCCTGGTTATCTCCAGCCCTTCTCGTAAATACTTCACTTCCTAAATTAGTTGTATTTATATTTTGTAATATTATTTTCTGTAAAATTACAGTAGTCATGTCTGAGTGCTGTTAACCCCATCTAAGCTGTAGAAAAAAAATAATTGTAAAGGGTTAAGAATATCCTGTCCAGACCACCCTGTACCAATAGCCTCAATTACCTGCTGCAGCAGCTCACTCAGCGTTAGCTGCCACAGTCCATGTTTTGTTGTAAGTAGGACAGTTGTGAGGGTTTTGTTTTCAAACAAAAATTTCAAAATAAACCAACTATGTGCCAAAACCAAGTTTTCGTATCAAACCTGCCTGAACTATGATTTCCAGAGGTATACCTTGAAAATAAATTGTCTGACAAACATAAGGAGTAAATACAAGAAGTCTCATTTTTGCAATTGCTGTGTTTTGAAAACATCAATTCATGCCTATTTCAGAGGAGATTTTGCAAACAGCAGTTGTGACCCATAGTCTGTATTCTCATTTCAATGGGAGGGAGTAGTTGCATCTACTTAGAAATTCAAAATAAGACCTAAGCCAAGGTGTTAAGAATGAATGCATTGTTAAGGTCTTTCCCAGGTCATATGTTGCCACTTTGTTAGNAAGAAGTTAGAGGGATTCCTGTGGAGAAGCAGGACACTGTAGTTCTGCCAGAAAGAAGTGCTGGCTTTTAGTGCTAAGGTCTCTTGTAGCTGCTGTGTTAGGAGTTCTCTTCAAGATTGACATTAAACAGTTTAAAAAACAACAATAAAACAAGAACAGTAAAAAAGCTTTCCTCCTCTTTTATTTGGTACTTTGATGGCTGCATCTGGATTCCTACATCCCCTTCTGGTCTCCCCAGTTCAGGAAGGACATGTGCATGGCATGTGGGCCCAGCCCAGGGCCTTCAAGATGATGAGAGGCTAGGGCACATGAAGGCAAGCTTAGGGAACTACCACTGGCTATGAAGGTGGTGAGACGTTGCAACAGATTGTCCAGAGAAGTTGTGGATGCTCTATCCCTGAAAACATTCAAGGCTATGTTGGGTGGGGCTTTGAGCAACCTGGTTTAGTGGAAGGTGTTCTTGCCCATAGTAGGAGAGTTGGAACTAGATGATCTTTAAATGTCTGTACCCACCCAAACCATTGTATGAGACTGTGAGACAGGTAACAGTGTAACATGCTGCTGAGCTCAGTTCCCCTATATTTGTGTGGCCAGTGCTAGTAAGTGTCTACAATCACTGTCTCTCTCTTAGGCTTATATTTAATTTTTGAAACAGGCTTGTACAGCAAAACCAACAGATATGGCAGCTGTGGATCACTGAATTACTGCGTGTTCTCAAAATACTAAGCCTGCATCTTTTTTTTTTTTTTTTCAGTTTCTCAGCTGAAACTCAAGCTCTGTGCCTGTAGGATGTTTTAGCTCTGAAGAACATTTTTCTAAGCATTTATAATTTTTCTGATATAATTTCCTATTCCAAGAGTTGTTGTATCTTTTCCCACTGATTAGAGACAGGCACCCTGACAGCAACCTCAGTGTTACTGTTGCCAACTGCTTCACCTTTCAATTATTTATATGCATTTTTGCCACATAGATTATGTAGTCCTTTTGCTTAAACGCAGCAGGTCTAGATTTTCCTAAGCCTTGGGCGATGATCCTCTTTGTGCATGGATCTAAGTTCATATGAGTCCTAGGAAGAGTTTCAGTGCCAAACACAGCCTGAATGGGTGGTCTGTAGGAAAAAGATTTTGCCAAGCTGACACTTGGTATGTCTCCATGTGCTAGTCAGGCCCCGAGCTGTGAGCATCTCAAGCATAAGAAGTGCTTGGTATCAGCCATCGTTCTCCTCTCTATAAAGGTGTTTAATTCTTCACGGCCTAAGCAATCAGTTCTGAGGGAGGGGGAGCGTGGCAGGGGTTGCTTCATCACCTCTTTCTGCCCAGAGTCCTGGGCTGCTCTAGCATCATTGCCAATTCTTGGGGCCATTTCCAGTCCACCTCTTCTGCAGCCGCTTCCTCAGGGCAGGAAGAGCTTTGTAAGCCATGTGAGTTGAAGGACAGTTGTACTGCTCTGGGCTGTGCTAAGTTGGGAGCTTATTTATCCTTGGATAGATACATTCTAATTCTGTCTCTGTTGTTTTGGTCTTTTGCCTCTTCAGGGAATTGGACGCACTTTGTGAGACCAGGGTTTGACAGATTTTAACCTTGGTAATGGGTGTTTTCCTTTCCCCCATAGTTACTGCCTGTAGCTGACCATGTGTATTTACTTGTCCATGTTGTTCACCTGCTCTAGTAGTGGAGCTAAGATCACTGGCATTCAACCAAAGTTTAATTTGCATTTCCTGCCAGTGCCTTTTCATCTATTGGCAGTTTCTCTGCTGCTGGCATGGCATTGCAGCTAATAAATGCCTCTGCCTTTCCTGTGCCTTTCCCCTCTTGCTGAGCCCTTGTCTTCATCCCTGCTGCTCCTCTGAAGTCCTTATGCTGCTAATACTGCTGCTGCTGCCGCCACTGTAGTCATGCTCTGCACTTGCTATTTCTTGCAGGTGTTGCAAGGTGTTTCCAGATGTGTCTCACTGCTTCACACCACCTGCTGCAGTGGGGAAGAAGGTCTTTGGTGTGCCCCTGGTGGGGCAGGGGAGGAAGCGCTCCCTCTTTGAACTCCTACTGTCCCCCCTGCCTCGCTCTGGCTAGTATTATTTCAGTTTGTCTGTACTGTCTGATCGCTGTCTGCATTCCATCAGCTCCAGCCATGCGCCAATTTCCTTTGCTTCACAAATTGTAATTGCTTTGCCAATTAACTCTAGGTCTTCCAGTACTCTCTCTTGAGTGCTTTCTTCCAAAACCTCGTGCTTCCCAAATGGCATGATTAGTTGGGTTGTTTCCTGTTTAGATCCTTTGTAAATTCTTGTTTTCACCTTTTTCTTCTACCACCATGTTTGAATTTGATATCTGATATAGGCACATTGAGGAGGGGAAAGGAATATTTTAACAAGTATTGCAGCTCATGCAGAAGTAGAGGAAGAAATAAAAGTGAAAGAGAAGCCAAGCAGAAGAGAAGAGGGAGCACGTGGGAATATAGATGTCAGGGATTAGTTAACAAAAGTAAGAAGTGGCCAGGGGCATATTGAGGTGAGCATTGGAGTAAAGTGACGAGAAAATGCAAATGGCCACTAAACAGCTGTGAGGGGGAAGGAACTGAAGGCTAAATTAGAAGCAAATATTTGGGACTTCAGTGGAGCAAAGAGACTGGAATCGACAGCCTTGGGTGAAGAGATCAAAAACAGAGCAGATACAGAGAGGAATCAGAGGGCACAGAGTAAACCACTGACTCCGAGTTTTAAAAAAGAGTGGAGGAAAATGCAGGGATAATAATTACAGAAACTGCTGGGGACCATAAGCAGCTCTACTGAGGTGGTTAAGAATGTATTTGGTGTCATAAGGGTGTTTGGTGCCTTGAAAACTAGTACGCGCGATGGCTTTTTACTGTAGTTGATGTCTGCCAAGACATCTGGTTTCCCTGTGTGGAGCATTGTGCTCAGTGCTGCAGCTGCTACACTTGATTTGCAGAGTGTGGTTACCTGTTTTGTTCTGGGTGTCCAGCAAACACTCAGAACTTTGCCAGTTGTTTCTGTAGAAAAAAGGATTTGCTGGCATAGGTCAGGAATTTTTCACATGTCCCTCTTTATTTACAACAGATGTGAAGTCCCTTTCCTCTAGGTACAATGAAAATCACAGAAAAGATGCTTGGTTTGTGCATAGTCCTGTGGTCCATGGTGGGGTAGCATTTAATCCTGAAACGCTCTAGGTTTGCTGAGGTTCATGCTAGCTTTGCTCCTTTCATAATCCTTGGGAGTCCCTTTCTGTCTTCCTTTCCATACCCTTTTGGGGTTTCTCTCTTACACAGTGGGAGAGGTGGTGTTTCTTGGGACCAACGCAAATTTGCATCCAGGCACGGGAAAACTCTCCCCCCTCAACTCCCACCTCAGGCATCCCTCAGCAGCTCAACTCCCACCTCAGGACTCCGACAGCATACACTGCAACGTTACAGCTGTCAGCCTCAGCAGCGAGGGCATCCTGCTCTGGGGTAACCATTGTGTGGTAGGCAGCATAGTGGAGAAGGGACCATTACAGGAAGGAGCTGGACCAAGCTGTCGTACAAGCCTGGTGTGGCCAAAGTGATGCTTGCTTGGCATGATGTGGCAGGATCTGAGATGCACCAGCTCCAGATCTGTCTAAAAATATCTAAAACGCATGGAAACCTATTGCCAGTTGGCAGCCTAAATTATCCCTCTGGGCAGAAAACAAGTCCTACAATCACTGTCTGGGTCCAGGAGCAGATTCTTTCGGGAGCTGCAATTTGTCCTTGCTCAGTCTCTGAGTGATGGGGGAAGGATTTGCTCCAGCTCAGGCCAGCGCAGCTCCCCACTACCCACCACCGGTTTATATTTAGCTGGCAGCGCATGGCTGTGTGGGCCTTTTGAAGGCAGCATCTCCCAGCCCTCACCTCGGTGCTGCCCAGCTTTCCATAGCGGTTGAGCTGCTGCTGCCTGGGTGGAGAGCTGGAGGCTAAAATTAGCAGGGAGCTATTCTCTTGCCAAATGCTGTGTCTGACCCAGCTGGGCTTGGTGAGGGGGAGAGGAAAACAGTCTTAAATCTCTCCACGCAGAGCACTTAGCATTCCTGCCAACTTCTCAGGGGGGGTCTCATTGTGAGGGGTGGGGATGTATTGCCAGGGGGTGCTTGGGGGGTTGCTGAAGCAGTGGGGAGAGTAGGGCATTGCCAGGATGGTGTTGGGACACAGTAGGAAATCCTGATTCTCAGAACTCTGTTTCCATCTCAGTCTCCTTATAAACAGTCAGGGAGGCCAATTCTTGCTCTTGTGGATGTCTTCAGAGCTGCAGGCATCTCCCCACTTAGTGAGAGGTTTTCTAGGCAGATGTGAGGTTTGGCTGCTCTAAGAAAACTAGCTCCCACTCTGCCAGAACAAGCTGCTGAAGATTTCACTGCCCCCAGTAGCTGCCCACCCTAAATGAGCAGTTGTTCACTCTCTATTACAGAGCGGTCTCTCAGCAGAGTGGGCTTCAGGAGGGGCTCTGGTCTGGTGGTTAGAGCACAAATTTGGGCGAGTAGGAATGCGTTTCATCTCTGCTTCTGCTGCTGAGCAGCTGAGGCTTTAGAACGAGCTGCCTCAGCAGCCTGTGCCTCAACTGGGCTCTATGGCAGAGATGTTGATGATAATAGATATTTATCCTGTTGAAATACTTAATGTCCGTGTATGGAAAATCATCAGTTTGGCTCCAGATGACTTAAATGCAAGGCGAAAGTGTGTTGAATCATCGTTGACTATTCCACTGGACCTAGCCTGCCCTGCTGGTACAGTCCTGCTGGTTTGGCTGCCCCAGGCATGCCACTACCATGTCTTTTCAGAACCAACTGTGCTAGTATGTGTAACACAGTGACAGGAACTTGTCTGAGCCCTCAGAATGCAGGTTTCACCTCTGACCTTTCCCCTTCATTGCACTTGCCTGAATTCCACAGCCCGAAGCAAGAAATGGGTGGAAAGATGCAGCAGAGGGGGGAATCTGGTCCCTGAATCCTATTCTGCCTTTTATCTATGGCCTTTAGAAAGACCTGTCTGCAGTATGTGCAAGGGCAGCACAACAGCAAACAGTGACCGTTGCAGGAAGGATTGCAAAGCTGTGTGCATTATTGGTCCTGACAGCTCAGGAGGAGGCAGTCTGAGGGACACCATGGGTGTGATGAAGCAAAACAAGCCCCCCGACAGCCTAATGAAGCTCAGAATAAACATAAATGAGGTTAGCATTGAGATTTTTTTCAGCAAGGGCTGGCGGGCACTGAGGAAAGCTGGGCCCACTGCCGGAAGAAGAAAAAAAAAGGAAGGCATATTCGTGGTCTGCCTGACAACTGTTTCTGCTGAAAGGGAGGTGAAATGCCCCTTGTCTTGCAAGCAACGAAGAAGCAAGAGCAGTTGAGGTGGCTGCACTAGTTGTGTCTTATGCACTGGACCAGCTAAGTTGGAAAGTGGCCTCTCCGGTTGTGTGTGGAGGTGTGTACAGAGGATGTATGCCAGCCCCCTGCCAGGTCTCCATTACGTTAGGTGTGTGGGGTGGGAAGGAGAGAACTTCAGGAACTGGAGGGAGTGTGGTACTGGCAGGGTCTGTCTTTGCTCCTGTTTCAGCTCCAGGCACTGGTGCCTCCCTACTGCAAGCACTGCTCTGAGATTTTCATGCTGGTGAAGTCAAGGAAACAAAACTTTTGAGTGAGCCCCCGGCTTCCCTTTCCTTTTCCCTGCCAGAGGTAGAACAAGGAGTGCCTATGTGAAGGACATTGAGGTATTTTTAGCATGGGTAAAGAAAGGCAAAATATAAAATATATGGGAAAATATGCCTCCTACAGCTGCAAGAGGAATTGCACTCTGTGTTAGACCAGCTCAGGGCTACTGTTTTTGTTGAGAAGGATTTATTTGCCTGAAACCCAGTAAGATGAAGAAAGCACCACCCAGTTGCAGACTTACTGGGAGGCTGGGAGAGAAAGTGGCTGTGTCCTGCTCTTTTCTCTTAATACAAATCTGGCAAGTCCTATGGTACAAGATTTCTTTCTGATGCTGGCACCTCACACTCCTGGCAGATCCTGGCTTTCTGTGCTGGCACCATGAATGCACAAGGACTGGGCATGGAGTGACCCTGTGGGCCACTGGCACTGCTGAGGCTGGTGGCTTAAACCAGTTGTGTCACTTCAGCTCACAAGCGTAAGAGGATGGACTTTTTTTTTTCCCAGCTGAAGACTATTCTGTGATGGAGAAGTGGCTTTTTTCCTGCACTTGCCGATAACAATGAGAGGGACCACCTTGTTCTTAATCCTAATTTACTAAGGAGGGAGGGAAATTGTTCTTTCATATTCTCTTCCCCTCACTGAGCTCTGCTCTGGCTTTGACTACTGGCAAAGATACTAATTTCTAATCAGACAGCCACTTGAAATGATCTGCCTTTGCTGTCTGGGGCTGTCCAGGAAGAGTCTGTCTTCCAGCTGTAGTGCTGGGCTCTTCTATCCATGCCAGACAGGCTGTCAGTGTCTCTGCCCAAGGCCCTGCAGAGCTGCTGGGAAGATGGTACATGACAGTATGTGCTTAAGGTTCTGTGCCGCATGGAGGCTCCCCCACTGCCCTAGAGAAGGCATTGGGAAGGATCCGGTGTTCCCCTGAAGCTGGGACAGCATGCATTGCCAGCAGTTTTACAAAGGAAGGAGGGCTAGAGCTTGACTCGTGCCCCTGTGCTAAATTTACTTATGCAGGCAGTCTGTTTAGAATCCACCATTGCAATATTCTGCTGCCTCCCCTCTGCAGAGCTGGGTATTTGCAAGGTCTGCTTGGCAAATCTCAAATTCAAGGTGCTAAAATCCACAGAGATGCCTTTCTTAGACTCTGCGTGTCTGAATACTTCTTATATTTCTCATTTCAGTCCCTGAAACTGGAGTGATTCAAGTGGGGTGACCTCGCACTATTTCCCCAGGGTGGTTCATTACCAGGCAGAGCAGTAGCTCCATATCCCATTGTGTTGGATCTGGGTGTATTTCTCTATTGCTGAGTGATACGGTGCAAAGGCAGCTTAAGGCTTTAGTCACTGGGCAGGTTTTTTTCAGGAGAGCTGGTCCTCAAATTGAGCAGTGCTCAGAGGGGTCTCCCAGAGTAGGCGTGTTCAAGTAAAAGGCAAAAAAAGAGAATAAGAGACAAAGTGGTGATTGGAGGAGTGTAGGAGGGAAGGATTTGAGCCACCTTTTTTGCTGGTAGCAAATGCTGAGGATAGCCCTTGTCCAGCCCTGGCCACCTCAGCAATTGCAACTGAGTTGTTCTGCTCTGGGGACAAGGTAGAGGCTTGAGGCATTGGTGCTTTTTCTCGTGAACATAGAAAATGTGTTTGTACAATTCCAGGCATGTAGGCTCTGATTCTTCTTTCACACTTTGGGATTTTACCAGCTTTATCTGTTGTGGATGCTTGGGATTTGTCATCTCGCTATACGGCTTAAGTGAAACCATACAAATCCTTGTGCACATGTCTTCGCATTCCTTTGTAAATCATCACTCTTTTTAAACATTATTATTATTTAAAATACGTGTGATAATACTGTCTGGAACTGTAGCTTTGTGAAGAAATGGCTGTAACTTTACTTTCTGCAGGTGCATGTATTTCAGGTTCTAAAGACATTTCCCTGGGTAGCATTTTCCATCTAGAGAGAGTCTCTGTGTACTCAAAGTACTACCAACTCAGGCTGGAGCCCAGAAACCAACAACTGTATCTCCCAAGTCTAACCTAATTTTGCATCGTATGCTAAGATGCTCTTATGAGAGCTCCTTTTAAGCATCCTGTGCTCTGAAGGCACCTGTGCTCCTCATGTTTGCTGAGCCCATCTAACCAAACCTGTTTTCTCTCCTTTAAGAATGATTATTTCCCAGCAGAACTGCAGCACCTGCACTTCACTTTGTGTTGTTTCAGGTGGCCAGGGAATTTAATGCTGCGCTCCATTGCATGGCAGACAGCTGAGCTGGGGCAATTTTACATGCACCTCGTTGACCCAAGGTGGCCTGCATGGAGCTGATCTGTAATGAACGTCTAGTTTCAGCCCTTCTTCCTCTGAGCCTGAGGAGGCCATGGTATGAAGTGGAGGTATTTTAGCAGCTAAGCAGTGTGGTACTGCTTGGAAATGACCTGCTGACAGTGCATTGTTTTATAGACCAGAGGCATGTCTTCCACACCGGCTTTGCTATTCTGCATAAAAGCCTTGCAGACTGCGGTGGTTTTCTTTGTATAGAGTTGGGGTATGGGGCACTTCATTAGGCTCTAATGTTTTAGTGCTAGGGTTAATGTTAAGATGCAGCTTGAAATTTGTGAGATCACGAACTTGGATGCTGCATTAAAACATCTCGAGTGACACACGTTGCGTTCTGTACTTGTCATCAACCAGAGAAACAAATGGTTTCAGGCACTGTTAAATGAGCTTTCTCTCCAGTGTTGGTCTCTCATTGACACAGCATCTCACTTGTTATCTTCACTCATGCATTGTGATAGCCAAGGATCCTCTCTGTGTAGGATACTTGTGCAGCGAAAGCACCATAGGCGAGAGAATTCAGTAAATAGTGTTTGTCTAGGAGGTGGTGCTATCTCCCACTTAAAAGTGTCCTAAGGACCCATTGTACGTATGTAGGCACAGCACAGATGTGTGCTGCAATTTCTGTACCCACTCCCTGCCCAGGGGAAGTCAGCAGCACCTGGATAACCCCACCATGTGCGTCAAAGCTTGCAGCACACACTCCTATATGCTGCTGTGTCAGTTTTCCTTACCTCCTGGCTTCCCCACCCGCACTGGTATGGAGGCACACCCAGAGCCCCACATCGCTCTGCTTCTCCCTGCGAAACATCTTTCCTCCCACTGAAATGCTCCATCCCTTCATCTCTGAGGCTGTCCACCCACCTCATCTCACAGCTTCACGCTTCTCTCTGTTCTCTGGGTGTGTACATATGCTCTCCATGTGTTCACTCGTACATACCTGTCCACCCCAGCATGCAAGTACCTACATGTTGCTGACCTCACCTACTTAGCACTCTTTCGTAGTGTTCCCCTGCCTGTTTTCATGATGTTGAAAGCCTTGCTCTCTTCTGCCAAGCTCCTTGAACTGCACAGCTTGCTAGATATTACACTGTGTTTCTCCTTTCTAGGGTCCTCTAACATGGAGAGCAACATTCACGAATGTGGTAGGTCAGGTCCTGGAATAAATAAGACATGACATGACCATGGCACTTGCAAGCTTCCTTTCTAGAGTTGCAACCATGCATTTCCATTTCAAATTCTGACACTTACCACACTGGCTTCTCACAGCCTTGGTCCATGCACTGCAGAGGGGAATCACAGCGTCTACCAGCACTGCTCTGCCACTGCATCTGAACACAGACTAGTGTTCCCCTCTGCTGTTGTGCACTGACCTGTCTCCTCGTCCTCTGCACAGGCCACTCTCTCTAGTCCTGCCCTTTCCCACCATTTATGTGGCTACCAATGCACGTGCCTGTTTGCATCATGATGTACATTTCGGTTACAGTGAGCTAACTCAGAGCTAGAAGAGGACAGGAGCCTCTGTGCCCCTCAGGAGAGCACAGCAGAACATGAGCAACGCACTGGCTATATACAGTCATTTGCCGTTTTCTTTGTGGCCCCCTCATCTACTCAGTGCAGCTCACTCAGGGCTTTCACACAGCTTTTCCTCTCCTTGGCCTGCAGCATTCCTTGCTTTTCCCACCTTGTGTCTTTCTGCACTGCATATGTGCCTCTGCAGACCAGCACTACACGTGGAGACGTGTATATCTAGAGCCTGTAGTTAATCAGGGAGTGTACCCATTTTCTTCCTTAGCATCTGGTTCCTCAGTTGTCTCACAAAGGCTTTCTTAATCTCATTTCACTTAACACTGGCAGATCTTCCTGTTGCTCTCTCCAGATATTTCTTTAGCTTTCAAATGCTGGCAGGTGTGCAAGTACCTGAAGGTGTTGGACACCTTTGTAAAGAGAACACAAAGAAATTATTATGACTCAACAGACAGAGATCTTAGATGAAAGAGTTGTCGCTTGTAGCTCACTAAGATGTAAAGAATATTGTTGCTGGAAAAAAAAGTTTAAAATTCTGAGAAATCATTCTTAATTTCTGAGAATCTTACTTGTGCTCCTATTAGCCAAGATAGCAGATATTATTACTAGCTGTCCAGTCACTGCAGGACCTTCTTAGAGGTTAATAGGACACAGCAGCACACAAACCGCACCAAGACAGTCTGTAGATACCTTGAAACTTCAACCCTGTAACAAATTCTCCCCATTTTTTCTTCTATATAAAACTTCACAACTGAATTGTGTCCTTCTACCTCACTGGTGCACATGATAGGGACAGTTCTGCCTTGTCTGCATCTGAAGGGAACTTGTGCAGAAGGTCTCCTTGACAGCTCACGTGCTCTGTGGCATTTGTCAGCCCATCAGTAGCTGTCCTGCAGGAAGGCTTTGATGTGAAGGTCTATATGGGGAGTTGGTGTCAGTTACCTCATGCTGCTTCTCCACTTGTCAGAAAGGCTGTACTGAATCTCAAGATCAGAGTGTCACAGGGAGCCTTTCTGCCTTCTCCCAGCTCTAGCTCGTGGACCTTCTCTGATTCACCTGAGAAACGTAGCTTTATGAGTTGATCATGGAAAGAAACAGGGGTGGTTGTGAATCAAAGTGCATGATGTCAAAACCCCTCTGCCTTTCATTGTGATGCTGGAGATGCCGCAGAAAGGAGGCTCAGAGGTCATGGCCAAAGAAACTGGATGTGAAGTGGGTGATGCTGGCTGAAGATGGGTGGAAACAGGGAAATGAGGGGGATGAGTCCAGACCCCAGCCACACCTGTGACTCAGGGTTTGTTCCTGGTGGTCTCTGGGGACCTGCCTAGGTCTCCTAATGACCCAGAGAAGTGCAAGTGAATGACAGACCTTATTTCCACAAAACCACTATCACCTGATCTTATCTAGTCCTCTGGTTCTGCCACTGTGCCCACTCAACTTTTCTTGGATGGAGCTGCCTCCCTGACCAGCTACATGTGGAGTTGAGCTATTTCAGTTGCAAATAACAATACCGTGGGCAGTGTCACAATTTAGGATACTTTCCTCTGGCCATATGCACATGGTTGTTCTTATCTATCTCTTCAGTCCAAGGACAGGTACCAGCTCTATCAGGTCATCTGGGCTTCTTGGCTTTGGCGTGACTCCTATAAATCTCCTCATGCAGCTATGGGCTGCTGTTGGCAGTAAGCAATAGTAACTCAGAGTACCGTGCCATGTACCTGTCCTGAACAAATTATTGCATGTGCCACAGCTCTGCTGGGAAAAGGTCTGCTGATATCCAGGTAACAATCCTGTGCACTTTGCTTGAGGATCTGGCAAAAGTAGAGTAACAAACTGGGTAATCAAGGACTCACCATAGACAGAGACTAAACTGTGGTATGAGAAAGGGTTACAGCTGGACTGGGTGCCAGCATAAGCATAATAGTTACGCCTTTTCACAATCCTATGCATATTCTTCAGCAAAACAATATAAGCCAAATGATTTTCCTCTGGAGATCAGTGGTGAAAATCATATTGACCTCAAGTAGAGCAAGATGCAGCTGATTCTTCAGTGCCTTGTATAAAAGGAAGGTGGCCAGTAAAGCAAAATGGAGCTCTTTTATTCCCCCCATTTGGCTGTTGCTAGCACAGACCATCAAACCTGCAAAAATCAAACCTGTCCACCGTGCAGGACCACTAGGAACATTTCAGTGCTGGGTGCTTTGAATGAGACCTGTATTCAAATGCTTCAGGCCAACGTTGTTGCATGGTTTGGGGGAAAAGGCTGTAGGTGATAAAAGTCTCAAACAAGTGAAATGGCTCACAGCAGTGGTAGGGAAGGCTCTGAGGAGAAGGCTGCCATGTTCAGACTGTGTCGCCTGGAAGGGCTGCAAAGGGAGGGAGGCACAAGGAGGCCAGGTATCAATGGGAAAGAGCCAAAGCATGAGCTAGGATTAGGGTTAGAGATAAACATCCTAGAAAACAAGTGTGGAGCAGTCAGGATTAGTGGGTAATGGAAAAGACTGGGACTGGGGCAGCTGGGTGGAGATAAAGCCAGCAGGTCAACACCATCCCTGAGGTGGATGAACTAATCCCTGGCACCTCTTTCGGGATGGGGAGGAACTGTCTGCAAGCGTATTTATACAAGTTTATTTCTTATATGAGTGGCCAAATGCCATCAGTTGCTTCCAAGAGCCTCGTGTAGTTTCCAGACCTTCAGCAGGCCTGTATCTCAGCCAGGCTATTTGTGGTGCACAAGGACATGGTAAGAGTCAAACAGCCCACACTATTTAGATATCTGTATGAAGACCACACTGGAGTGGCAGAAAGATGTCCATGTATCAGCAGCAGCAGTGTTTGACAGCATTGTGTGCTGTCAAGGAAAAGAAGATGCAGAGAGCTGCTCATGGGTCCTATAAGGCTGTGGGCCAAGCACAGACCTGATGTGAGCAAGTGAACCTCCACAAAAGTGTGCAAATGTAGCACTGAACTGAAACACAGAAGGAGTAACACCCCTTGGCTGCACCCAGCTTCAGCTAGTCCACAGCAGGACACCGTTTACCTTCCTGTCCTCTGTGCTGTTGTCAAGCCAGGCTGAAATACCTGGATTTCTCCAGGGATTGGCTGTAGGCAAGCCGGGCTCATCCCCAAGAGTTCCTACAGGAAGGGAGTATAGGATGTCACAGCAAAATCCTGGCTGCAAGAAGTGCCCTGCTTGACTCACTGCTTTGGGGCACCTGAATTTGAAAGATGGACCTGGGAAGGCCGGCTTTGCCTTGAGCTGCTCTTGTGGCCATTTCCTGATCAGCCCTCAAAGGAGTGTAAAAGAAGGTCAGATATTCATCACAGGGGGTGAATGCTGTTCTCAAAACTCTGCTCCTCAGGGAAGTTATTCCAGATTTAATACGGCATTTCTGAGATCAAAACCAGGCCATAAGAAACTAATTAAGCTCAGACTAGTACGAGATTTGATATGGTCAAACCACTACATCCTTCATCTCCATAATTGGATGCCTCTCAGTTACTGGTTGCCTGGAAAGGCCGCAGTGAAATCAGACACCATTTACCTGAACCTGAAAAATTCAAGCAAACCTCTTTCAAAAATTGTCATGCAGGGGGGTGCTCGGGAGGGTGAGAGACCCAGGAGTTACTCACTAGGGTCTGCATGGTAAAAACTGGCTAAGCAACAAAGCTGTGTGCCTTGCTTGCTGCAGCAAATCAAAATGTGAGTAGAATGAGGGCCAAGGACTGGATCTAAGCCCACAGAAGTCAGTGCAAGAGTTTCTGCTGGGTTGAAGCCAACATGGTCCAGAGCAGCTTTGTTTTAAAAATGGAAGAGCACATGAACAGGCATGACTGAGCTCTTATGTTCCCTTGCACCCAGATACATCTCCATCTGGAGCAGAGCAGCTAGCTCCGTGTGCTTCAGCGCTCAGGGATATCACGAAGTCTGAGAAGGACCAAAGGGAAGGAACAGTGAAGGTAGCTGAGGCAGAAAAGGTTTCCTTGTGACACAATTTACTTTTGTAAGATATCTATTTCTACTCTTTTTTCTTTTTCTTTTTCCATGAAGAGAGAAGAGTTAAAGCTGGTCCCACAGAGTGGCTCTAGGAGTGAAATCAGTCTGTTCGTTTCCTTAGCAGCCTCATAGTATAAGGGAGATACACCATTAAATTAAAATGCATTATTTGTAAAATAAGTCTGTTGTGTATGTGCTGGGTAATTTCAGTATAGTTAATTCAGTTCTGCAGGAGCCAACGATGCAAGTGGTGTGGCTGCATTTTTAGAATTTTTGTTAAGGGTTGGATAATTTTATGACTAATAGTAACACTTGCTACTACGCATGGTAAGAGAAGAGTAATCACAATTTGTGCTGCAGGGCATGAACTGACTGATTGCATAGGTCATAAGGGCATTGTTGCTTTTTTCTCCTCTCTGAAGTAATACAGCTAAAGGTACTTTTGAAGGTTGTTTTTTTTTCTGACTTCTAAACATTAGATGTTGGCCACTGGTCAAAGGCAGTTTATCTGATGGGATGAACCAATGGTCTGATCTGCTAATTACTAAATTCCTATGTAAGGCTTTTATTTCTGCACAGGGAGGTACTTTGGGTACACTATGCCTTTTCAGAGACACCTTTTTTGGTAAGACGGAACTAAAGGCACAAGCTCTGGTCCTTAATTGAAACCAGCAGCATTCAGTGAGTTTGGACCACATCTGCGTGCCAAGTAGCCCTAGGCGGGCCTCTGCGGTTACTGCTCCTTGCGCAGGAACTGTATTTCTGGCAGAAGCTCTTAAGAGTTGAGTGAAGAAATTGTAATAAATAATCTACCGTATTTATTTCACTTTATGTGTTTGCTCATGGACCTTCCAGGAGGAGTTCAAAATCGCCTCTCATGTATTTGGTGTTATTTAGCAACAGTTCATTACATGGGCATTGCTTTATTTTCCTCCTGATTTGGCTAAGGCTAGCTCTTTGATAATTCAGGCCTGTTGTGAATGCTTTTAAGAAGTGAATTAAAAATTGGCCCCCTCTGAGTAAACAAAAACACAAGTTGAAAATATGTGGGGGTTGATTCTTCCAGGGTGATTCAATCACCCAGAAAACTGCGAGAAAGCTACCTTAATTACTGGAAAGATGAGTGGTAAAAAGAATCTTTAATGTTTCTGGTTATGGCAACTCACTTTTGCTCTGTTCCTTCCACCCCTATAGCTCTAGAGCTCTGTACAAATTGTATACAGCTGTGCACACAAATCAGCAGCTGGGCAGTTTTGACCATTGGGCAAGATCCCCGGTGGGTGGTGTTTTGTTTTGAGGTGCGTTTTTTTAAGAGCAAAAAATAACCTGGCTTGTTTTTTCAGCTTGTAGTTTGCACAGCCATGGGTTAGAAAACATCCTTTTGATTTAAAAATGGAGCAAACTGGAGCAAGCTACTAAAAGAGAAAATATGGGATGCTGAGATGCTGTCCTGTCACCTCTCTGGCTGTAATTGCAGTTTGGTGTCTTAGGGGTCCTGATTAAAACCTGTGAATGAGGTTGCTGAGCAAGTGTGCTCTGCTGTGGCTCCTGCCTTGCTCGTAGTGTTGAAGCAGTTGGGATTTCAGTAGTGATTTAGTCTTAGGTTCGCAGTTACTAAGGTCTCCCCATATCCCACTCTCACTGATCCATTCCGGTTAAGTGCTACGTCTTGTCAGACTAGGGAGGGGAAAGAGCTTCCTTTGCTGTAAGAAATGTGACCCTGCAGCATAAGGGCATTAGCGCCTAAGAGTTCCTCCTGGCCCGTATAGAAGGTCAGGAGTCAGCAAGTGCTGCTTTGTGTCCATCACACCCAGCCCTTGCTGAGGCTCTGGGAGTTTGCTGGAATGATTTAATTGGTGCTTTTCTCATGACTGAAATGGGGAAGTCCTGAGTGGGAAGAATAGCTTACAAATTTTTCTCATATGACAACTATTCTTTTCTCTATCTTGTCATTGCTTGTTTTTTTAGCTTTACCCTGGGGTGAGGGGTGAGTCATAAAATCTAATGGATTTTCATGAGAAGAGCCTTGTGCACCAGACAGGGTAAGACCAGGGAGTGGTGGCTAATTTCTTAGTGGCTGTGACAGAGGCACAAACTGTCCACAGCCTCCAGACAAAATGTGGTGATGCCTCAAGCTCTGGTGTCATGGGAGTCTGCTGGCGAAGCCCCCTCAGTGGAGGTGTCCCCCAGGGGGTGCTGGACTTGATGGAAGCCCTTGTTGTCCCTCAAGCTGGATTGATCAGGTCATCTTCACGCAGGAGGAGGTTGAGGCAGCTGAGGAGAGCAGGTCTTGGCTCACTCATCAACCTGCTCAGATGGCACCCTCACCTGGAGTCAGCCCCGGGGCTTGATGTGGCAGCATCACAGCCTGGCCCTGTGTGGGTGCCTGCTTATTGCCTCTGCAGCAGATGGATCACTTACGGCCAGAGGAGAGGAGATGAAAGGGAGCGGAGGGACTAGCTATCATTTATTAATGCTATCGGGTTGCGTTTCTTTCCAGTGCTGTAATACTGGTGCGGGTCTTGCAGGCAGCTGATGAAAGAGTAGACAGAGCTCATCAGGAAACATGAGAGGATTTGAAGGAGGAGTCTCAGGAGGGTCGCTGGTAGATGTGAAGTTTTGGGTGCTCCTCAAAAACTCTTAGAGGCTGAAAGAGTCTGAGAGGGCAAAAGAATGACATGGGGAAAGAAATTATATAAAAAGCATAGAGAAGCCAACTGAGAATGGCTGGCAGAAACTGAACAATCATCTTGTTATTGCAGAGTTGGTAGGAAAAAACCCCACATTTTTTTTCTCTTCTGTGATGTTTCCTGTTTGCTAATAGTTTTAAGATAGTGTTATGACTGGAGTGTCTTTCCTGTCATTTGAGCTGTTACTGGGTGAGAGCTTACCTATAAAGAGACCCTATCACATTGCTAGAATAACAGAACTCAACTTGTATGAAGAAAACCCGTAGGAGTTTCTAAGGCTGGCTGTAGGGTTCAAATTTAGAAGCATCCTCAACATTTTCATGCAGTTAGGTGGAAATTTATGCATGCTCTAGATGGTTTTTGTAACATTCTTTAACAGTCTGTAGCAGGGTTGAAGTTGCTAATTAACACTTCTTTCATTTGAGATGGCCCAAAATATGCTCATGAAGGGCATCCCTCGCAAGGGTTGCTTACAGCAGCTTAATGCTTTAGCAACCAGATTTCACCAAGGGTCTGGAACATACTGTGTCTCTCATCAGGGCTTGGGACAGTTATGCTTTTGATCACATGAAAATGTTACTCTGCCATTTCCCAATTATGCAAAGTTTTAAGCATTTAAAGCTAAATCCAGTGAGGCTTACTTTGCCAGCTTCAGAGCTGGAGAGATGCAGAGATTCCTAGATGAGAATGATTTTTTTTTTTCTTTCACTATAAAGCATTTTTTATTATTTCTAATGAGGATCAGAGTGCGCAGGGGCCTGATTTTCCCAACAGCACCAGCAGCAGTTCTATAATGAGTCCATGTGAGCCTAAGTGTGAATCAGTCTCCATCCTTGTCATTTTCGGTGTTTTAGTAAGTGAGATAATCAAGTTCCCCAATACTCTTGGGAAGAAAACAGATCTGTGTTATTCTCACCATCAAATGGTGATTGAAAAACAGTCAAGGAGAGCATGTCGACACCCAGAACGTGCCCAGATCCACCAACTGTGTGAATTCAGTCGCATTCGAGGGATAGCATGTCCCTATTGACACTAGTGCAATAATGCCTTGTACTCATTCTGTATTTACTCTTCATAATGTTTGTTCCGTTACTTCATCAGTGCTGCCGTAGGGACTACTGAATTTTCAAACATCAATACAGCTGCTTTTCAGACAGGATGAAAGCTCATCTTCACACTGATGAAATGTCAAAACCAGTGCTGAAAAAACACCTAATATTTCAATCAGTATTGCAAAAAAAAAAGCATGATAAAATTCAGTCAAGCGGCCCAGATCCTTGAAGGCAGGTAAAAATCGAGTGTGTGATATATGTTGTGCTAGTGGCACTCTTGGTGTCAACTGAAAGAGTGAAAGCTTAAGAGAGATGACTTGGGCTGTTCTGAAATGGTGCCGTCTCCAGGTCTTCCTTGTGGCTTCGCTGTCACTGAGACCTAGGGTGGAGCAGCAAAAAAATGAACCTGGCAGAGGTGAGAAATCTTGTTTGTTTGTTAGTTTACCTGTTAGCATATTGCATCACAGGAGGACTTTTTCTGATGGATAAGCTCCAAGACAATAGGCTGCCGACAATCCCATTGCATTGTTTTTGCATCAGTTCTCCACATAGAAGAGCATGTCTAACAGTGGCAGTTACGTGTATTGTAAAATACAATATTATGACAAAACCCTAACATCCTGCAGCAAACAGGATTTACATTCTGTTCCAAGTTTTCTAAATCCTGTGAAATGCTGATGTGGTAGCCTGGATATTATTCTGCGGTTGCTTTATTTGAATGAGAAAATCTGTGCCTCATTAATAGAGTGGGACATGAATAATAAACTTAGCTTGCAAGAGTTCTTTTTATTCCTTCTAGCATTCAATCTCTTCAGTTTTGTCCTTCCATTTTCATTTTTCAGGATCACAGAGATTTTTGACCACGAATTTGAAACTCACTGTAGAGAGGGTGGATTTTTAATGAGGAGGTGGAGAGCACAGAAAGACAGAGGAAGGCTCACAGTGATTTTTGCAAACTGAAGTAGTTAATTGTATTGCCATTTTAGGTTGGGCTCTAAAAAGACGCGTGTGGCTTGGCTCAATTCCCAGCACTTTCCCTTGGGACTTCTGCTTCCAAGGTACTTAATAGGCAGATCTTTCAAAAAGCAGTGAAATTGTAAACTTTTGGGGTTCAGAGATATCAATATATTTAGATGACTGGCAGGTTTGAAACTACTTTTACAAATTATTTTTGCCTCATGTAGTGAACAAGGTGGAATTAATTTGGAACAAGGCAAATAACAGACCTGGACTTCAGGAGTGCAGTCTTTGCCATGTTCAGGGACCTGCTTAAAAGAATCCCGAGGGAGATAGCCTCAGGGAGCAGAAGAATAACCCATGCCCTGGTACGGGCAGATTTGCAAGAAATGACCTTGGTATTCTGTTGGACAAGTTGAACAGGAGCCAGTAAAGTGCCCTTGCAGCAAAGATCAACAGCCTCCTGGGCTGCATTAGGTCAGATTGCAGAAAATGATCCTTACATTCTGCTCAGCCCATGTGAGACATCTGTAGCACCTTGTCCAGTTCTGGGCTCTCCAGATGAGAGACCTGGACACAGTGGAGTGAGTCCTGCCAAAAGCCATGAAGATCATTACTGGAGCATCTGACATGCAAGGAGAGGCTGAGCGAGTTGAGGCTGTTCAGCCTGGAGAGGAGAACGCTCCTCTTGATGGGAGGGAATAAGGAGACAGACTCTTCTAGGGAAAGGAAAGGAGGCAGTGGGCACATACCAAGCCCAATTCTGTGTAAACATAAGAAAAACTTTTTTTCCATTAAAGGTAGTCAGACATTGGAACACGTTGCCCACAGAAGTTGTGGAGTCTCTATCCTTAGAGGTATTCAACACCTGGCTGGACATCAACCTATACAACCTGCTGTAGGTGACAGTGACCCTGCTCTGAGCAGGGGTTTGGACTAGATGATTTCCAGAGGTGCCTTCCAACCTCAGCAATCCTGTGGTTTTGTATTAGCATGCAGAAAAAAAAATAGATTAAAAGAGAAATCAAGAATGGACAGCCCTGGGCTATTTATGGATCCTGGGAAGTCACAGGCACACAGAGTCCTCATCTCCATCCCAGGAGACACCACATTAAGAACTTTTCCCATAAAACAGTGTGTAGCATGTAAACTGTGCTGTAGTGTCTCACAGCACCGGTGCTGAGGTCTGATGCTTTCCTAGCTATGTGAAACCTGGAGCTTTGTGAGTTACTGGGGTCAGAGACACACAAAGGACAAATGAGGAATAACTAGTCCTTTTGCAAAATGCAGTAGAGAGGCCAGCTGGTTTCATTCGCCTTCAGTTTTGGCAGAACATGTTAGAAATGGGTATTTTTACATATGTGGTTAAGTTGTGTAAGGCAGTACACTCTTACCATCATGGAAAGGGAATGAAATTGAACAGTCAGTGAAGCTCGGTAGGAATCGCTCCAGAGCCTGTGGAAAAGGTCAGTAAAACTTAGCGAAGAGGCTGAGAACAGAGTTTGGATGGAATCTCAGGTCAGCATGTAAATAAGCGATGTCAGATGGCATTTTCATTGGATATTTATTCTGGAGCCACTGCAGGAATTACTGTGTGAGTTTCCTGTGCTGAATTACACAGGAGGCACATTGGACAGTCGTTAATGTTTCATTTGACCTTAAGTTCATTAGGCACTTACTTGCTGGATGATTGCTGGGCAGTAGGAACCTCTCTTCCTTGACTTACGGAAATTTCCAAAACGTCAGAAAGAAAATAATAATCTTGTGATCAGTCCTTGCAAACCACCTTAAGCAATTGGCAAGGTGATTTTAATGCTCTGGTAGAAAGCTGTAGCACAGTTAAATATTCCACTGAAACAGGATAGTTCTGTAAGGCATGCTGGCCCAGCTCCAACACAACTAGCACAGCCATCTCCTTTTGGGTGAAGGATCACCTCCTGGAAGCCCTCAGGAATGCCTGCTGGTGGCAGGGATTGCTAGTGGAGAACAAGGGCCCCACAGCAGCATTTGGCTGGCCCCTGAAGTCTGGGATCTGAAAAGTTCAACTGTGTGTTGAACTTGTGAGTGGCTCCAGGTTTGTTTTCTCTGGGACAGTGGTTTCTGTGAACTCCTCGTGGTTCCTACTTTCTTAGTGATTTCTTGGCAACTGTGTTTCACAGGCTGGTTTGAGACCTGAAGCAGGACATTAATGTAGGATTTAGTCAAGAAAGAGGAGCAACAATATTTCAGAAGTTGGTATTTTGGAATTATGTGGTTGGGTAAGAGCTCTATAAAGAGTTTACACAACTCTGATTCTTTCCCATAGCAACCCGTGTTGTGTAAATAAAGCCAGCCCAGAAGCAAGTGTCTGTGCTTTGCAGCTCTTCCCATTGCGTGGCATACTTTAGCTTGAGGCAGGATTTCCAAAGGGAGGACTGGTGGCTTGTTTTGTCCACATGAATTTTGAGTGTGTATCATGGAGGAGCTCAAGCATGCTGTCTCCCCCTTAGTACTCTGAGGCTTGATATGTTTTTTAAGACATAGGTATATAGGATTTTCCATGACATCATTAGTCTATCTTGCTTGTTTGTCTGCCCTGACTAGCAGTCAGTATTTGATGATTCAGAGGAAAACAGTGTTACAAGTCGACTTTTGATAAATGGAGATGGTAGTGTTGGGTTGAGAGGCGCAGACACAGTTTCTTCATAAAGAGAGATGAAGGCTGGCATTTAGCGTTAGAGGCCAAATGAAGTTTTTGGCTCAGCTTTTGTGTTGTCTTTGTCTGATGAGAAGTTTCAGACATTCTTGAAGAACATCCTGAAATTCCGGTTGCTTTTTGCTGCCATTTTAATTGTCATTTGATCATATGTGAACCTGGACCAGATGCTATAGTTTTGAATTTTGAATCAGAATCATGGAAGTAAATTTGTACACAGAGATTGCATTCAAGTTCCTGAAATTCTTGAAGTAGTTTTAGAGCCTTATACAAACCCCATTAACATTAATAGAAGGACTTTATCTGACTCAAAATTCAGTCATCAAATTGTTGGTAATCTGACACACCTAGAAAGCAATACCAAAACAGTGCCTCAACCACGGCACTGTCACTTCTTTGTTATTTAGAAGAATTGTTATATTCATCAGTATGCCTGCTTTTGTTTCCTCCTCAGCATTGCTGTCAGATAGCTGTTGTGTTGTCTCACATTTAGGGGTGTCTCCGTCTTCAGGGCTATGCTTGGTGTCAGAGCAGGGAGTCCCATGCAGAGCCCTTGGAAGACCAGTTGTTCTGCTACCCTCAAGTACATAGGCAGATGGAAGTAATTTAAACAAATCATAAGGTATTTCTGGAGTGACCTTCAAGAGTGTCAGTTTAGCTCGCTTCCTTGCCTTGAGGTCAGGTCAACCCTACCTGCACTGTTTCTGGCAGATGTTTGTCCAGCCTGTTCTTTATCTTAATTCCTCTCTTCGTTTTGTCTTGTCCCTGGACTGTCTCCAGTCACCACTGAAACTGATAGCGCGGGATAATAGTTTTGTCATAATGCTCCCAGAGGCTATGGAAACATTACATTTCAGTGGGAGTGGATTACTGCCTTTGAGGTGAATTCAGGGAGAAAAAATGGCTACAGCAGCTTTGAACAGAATGGAGAATAGACATGGCAAGTAGAGAAATAAATAAAGTGTGGGATTTTTCATGGAAGCAATGGATGACATTTTCTAAGCACAAAGTTTCACAGAACTTAACTGAAATTGAAGCTGCAAGCAGATATTTTGGGAAGGCTGCATCTACATGGAAGTGGCAAGCTGTTGAGTCTTTAGAATAATCCCGATCCATGATAAAAGAAATGAAGTGTTAGCTATGTTCAGTAAAGCAATAACAAATGCTGACTTGAAGGTCTATTGCACAGTTGATGTTCATTTTCACATCCTAGACAGCTCCTGTGTAAAATAAATAAATAAATAAATAAAAATCCCTTGGGAAGTTCTTTGAGCAGTCCGTATGCTGCAGTGCTTGGATCTGTTGAGAAAAATGCACTTACCAAAGCTTTCTGAAAACTGCATGGATGACCTTGCTGAACTTTCTTGGGCACAGTCTTGTTGCAGAAAGAAAAACAGATGGCAAAGACTGCTGAGCATAGAATTGCCATTTTCTTTCTTTATTTTTGCAGGTACCTCCTTGTGCTGAGGGGAGGGAAGCCACATACATATGGTTGCTTCTTATTCATTGCACTTATTCAGATACTACGGATATCAAAGGAACAACAAATCTGTTCATGGTTGGAAGCATTTAGAAACGGGCTTCTTTTTGCCATAAGTTCTTACTGGTGTTATTGATAAAGCTGTACATACAAGTAAAAGTGAGTGGGAAGCCTCCCAGGTCTGTCTCCTAGTGCAGCGCGTATGACTTGCTGCACTGAGCTGGTGATATACAGAGGCAAATGTTAGCTTTAATTAACTTGTTACTGAAGTAGAACATGTCTTTATTGCCTCTCGTGTCTCTAAGGGCATGGCTTCACCAGTGCCTCCAGATGAAGGCGAGAGTGCCAGGAATATCACTTTCAGTGATCATAACCAGGTGGAACATCTGCTTTTTATGCTAGTCACCTTGAGGGCCAGATAGGAATTTTTTAAGTTGTTATTACGATTTTTATTTAAAAAAAAAAAATAGACTGTATGCAGAGCTGCAGAGTGAGTCAGCAGTTGAGAATATGGTCATTGGGAGTGAACTGGAAGAAACCCATGTAGATGTTCCAGGATTAAAGGTATTTTTGTTCCAAAAGTAATGACAGATGTTACTGTTTAACAAAAAAAAAAAAGGGAGTGGGGAAGCAAAGCATGGAACTGGAGTCCACAAAGTAGCAAATTATTTTGATCTTAAAAACAGGAATAAAAATAAAAACTTAGACTTGTCTCAGAACACCTGATTCTCTGCTTTTCTGTCCACGTGCCAATTTTTCCAAGTGCTGCAAATATTGTAGCTCAAGCAAGCCAAACGTCTTGATCTCCTATTGGTAAATGGTTTGATGGAAATCCCATGTTCTGAAGACAATGACTGGCAAAAGCCTGGCTTGGTAAGTGAGATGCTGTAATGCGAACTACTCAAGTACCCTTAATCTCGGTATTACTGGAAGCAGCTCTTTTTAACATCAGCTGTGGCTGTTTTAAGAAATGTTTTGCTGTGCATGAAGAATCTAAAAAGTCAAAGACTTTACTTTTGATGGCAGTATCTTGTGAGGAGGCAGATACAGAGCCTGTTGTCTCAGTGACAAGCACACGCTAATTGCAGGACAACTGCCACGCTTTCTGACAATTAAAGAGCTGAACTTCCCAGCAGTGAGTGATTTTAACTGTACAGCTATTACGGCCGCAATATTGAAAACACACTTTATTGTTTAAAAGCTTCTACATGTGTTTTGTGTGGTTAAGATGACACATGGATCACTGTGAAAGAGTAGCAGAATAGAAGGCATTTCTCCCCACTTTGCCATGGAAGTTAGCAGTGCCAAAATCATGGTGTTATGTTCCTAAGAGCAGCAGTAGGTGCTCTTCTTCTCAGGCTTCATTTGAATCAATGTTGCCTCCTTCCCCTGAAAAACTAAGTGCTCTGCTGTTGCCCCTTCCCTGGTCTAGTCCTTCAAGGCTCCTTAGTGCACCTTTCCAGACAGAGAAGAGAGGAAGGTGAAGAGGGATTAAGTTGCACAGTCAGAGAGGTGAGGATGGACAGGAAAGGATATGTCTCCCGTCTTCAAGGCCAATGTTGTCTGTAATCACCCATGAGCAGCAATTTACAGCTGTGCAACCAAATCTGGGCCTCTGTGGCCAGGCACCTCATTTGGCTGCAGGTCATAGCAGCCCTTCCACAGTGTCATTGCTCTTGAATCTCCTCTGCCTTCAACTTGACAAATGCAGATCAGCAATAGTTTGCAACTGTTTTACTCTAGTCCATGCTAGGTTGAAACAGAGGTGTTTCTGGAGCTGACTCATGAGCTCAGCCCCCTAATTTAGAAGGACAGCGCAACTGGGAGCAATGTCATGGGATTTCTCACTCAAACCCAGCAATGCATCTCCATGTGCATATCCTCATTGAGTTTTCAGGATGCTGGCAGTATTTGCCAGATAATCTTGTGAAATAGGTGGATTTCACGATTTAACTAGGACAGTGGAAGATTTTAGTGGCAGAAACAAGATTTTAATTTTATCTTCCACACAACAAGTTAACTGCAGCTATTGCATATTAGTTCCTCCTTTCCTATATGAAATGCTTTTCCTATACCTAAAGGGCAAGAGCAGCAAGGTATTATTTGGTGGATGAGTCTGGAAGTGGGACTGCTTGTGTGTCCTGGGTAGTTATGTCTGCTCATTTTCCTCTTGTTCCTGAGTGTAGTGCTCTGCCTTTTCCTCCATCATACTTTACGTACTTTTAATGTTTGCAAACTCACAGACAGCAAAGCCATGCAGTTTCACGAAGTGGTGAATCAGAGTTGTAACTGAAGGAAAAATGGAGTAATTTCTGTCTGAACACACAGTCACTAACTTGTGATTTATCCGTGGAGGAGGTCAGCAATCATATTTGCAGGGTTCTGCGCTAACCAGAAATGGAAAGGTTTGCAGGGCTCCCTCTGTAACAACAAGTTTTGTAACTTCTTGAATCCTTTTAACTCTGAGACTGTTGTTCTGAATTTGATCTGAGGGCCAGGAATTCACTCCTTTCTGCCTATGCCTTTTATTGACTTAAACAAGTAACCAGAGAGACTCTCTTAGCCCAGCTATACCCTTGAATTATTTTTTGGTAGTTTCTCTGGCCTCCTATCAGTGATTCATGGCTTGATCTAACCTACACTCACCTCTGTGGCCAGAAACCATTGGCTATTCCTTTTCACTTTATCCTTCCCCCACATCTCTCTTTATAGGAGGTCAGTTTACACCTCATCTTTATGCTATATAGGCTTGGTGTGGTGAGGCTGCGCTTGCACATCTGGTAGACCTGGGTGTTGCTTCCCCTGCAGCGTGGCATTAGCAATAGGGGTTTGCTCTGGTCAGGGTGTTTGAAAGGCATGTAAAATTCTCTTAAATACCCTCTTCCTCAGAGACTGATATAGTGCTGCCTTGGCTAGGTGACAAGGAGATGGCGACTATCAGGCTGCCGACACAAAACCAAGCTCCCTGGGGTGCACAGCACAGCGTAGAAGCTTGTCCACCTGATCTCACTGGCCAAGTATTTGGTTGCTGGACCACAACTTCACTGTCTGTGACACCCAGTGTCATGTGGTGGAGTGAAGGCACTTCCAGTGCACTGTCTGTGTGAGTGTGATGTAATCTAAATGAGAGTAACTGGGGCAGCAGGTAGAGTTGAAGTTGGTGTTCAGGAGGCTTGATCCATGTGCAAGAGACTGCAAATAGCTCCCCAAGTTGAGCTCCTATGTCATGTTCAGTTTCAAGCAACCTTCCCCATATGTTTGGACGCACATGTTTGCGAGACATCTAATGGTACTATTTGAGGGTATTGGGTACTGCATCTGCATATCTGTCCAGCTAAGAATGATACTTGGGAAGACATTACATCATACTGAAGTCCCATGGGATAACAGCAAATTGAAAAAGGTTCAACCAGGATAAGAGAAGAAAATAAAACTCTCCAAGAATGGGTTAAAACATCATGCCCTGCGGAGGGGTCTGTGGATATTGAAAAACAAAACCTTGCTTCATACCTGCCAGCTTTTTCTTTCTCTGTTCCTGCAACAAAAGAGAAGGAAGATAGCCTAGGATCTGAAGGGAAGTGCTTTTTGTGCACACCAGCCTGTGGACCTGCCGTTTCCTGCAGCTGCTGAGTGAAATCATTTAGCAGGGTTAACAAAAGGGTTTGGTAGCGTGTGGGCGTTAATAGTATTTGCAGCTATGTAAGCAGCAGTAACAACAGCAGAATAATCAAATCTCATCCTTCAGAGGGGAAGCTTATCACCTGAGTGGGTCTGGGATTTCCCCCTTGTGCTGTTGCCAGGTACCTTCACAGGCTAATTGAAATGTCAAGTGCTGGCTGGGGCCAGGGGCATGACAGCGGCTTGGTGGATCTAATCTCTGAACAGACAGAGCAGTTCTGGTCATCCTTCTGCCCTGAGGCCTGATAGCTCCCCGAGTACTGCTATCTACTATCTCTGTCTGTGGCTCTCTGCTTTTTTCAGTTTTTATGTGTTTTTTTTTTTCTCATGAGCAAGTGCATTGCTCTGGCAGAGTCATAACTGTTGAATGAGATCTCCCCATCTGCACTTGCTGTTCGTGCAGCTTCCTTTGCTGACTTTTAACCTAAGAGCAGTAAAAAGCATAGCTGAGAAGAGACAGACATGGCCCTGGGCCTTGACTGGACACAAGGCAAGAAACATCTTCATCTTATTTCCTCTTGTTACTGCTTCTCTGTCCGTTAACAGTTGGTCTGCTGGCTCTGCAGGCAACTGGCTCCAGACTGGCTGTCTCGTACAGGGATTTCTCCTGTAGGATTCAGTGCCTGTCTCGGTCTCATCTTCAGCCTCTTTTTCTTCTCTTTGTGTCCACCTGCCTTTATTTCTAGAACCAAACTCAAGTTCTGAAGGCTTCCCATCTCAAATCCAGAGGGCCAGCTGAGGCTCAGCCCCAGTGGGCGTTTAGGTCCTCAGCAGACATCTGCCAGCCTGCCTAGTTGGAACAGGGAGAAAAAGGACCCCTTTTCTCTAAGGAAGAGCTGCCTTCATGTTTCTGGGCAGTGGCTGATCCCTATGAGAATTGAATCTTCAACCACTAATGCACAGAAGTAGAAAGGAAGGTGGATCTCTGCTTGTAGAAAGGAGGTCGGCCAAGTGTCTGGTTGTAGACGTAGGGAAGGAGGTTGGAGTGAGGATAAAAAATGCAGTTTAGGTGCATTCTGTGCAGAACCCCTGTCACTGCCATGAATGTCTGCCCTTCTGCCCCTCCGCAGTGCTTTTGAGAACATCTCCTTGCTCATCAGGTTCCTCTAGACACAAAATCCTATAAATCTCCCTGTCCACTATGCTTTGGTGTCAGCTGTGCTGTTGCAGGCACGGATGGTGAAGGGGCAGGTCTGACATCACATCACATGTGGTATAACTGGAAGTCTCTGGAAGTGTGGATGCTGCACTACCCTGGCTACTGCAGCATCCCCCTCCATGGGGCCTGCTGTGGTGCTTGCATGGTTATCAGCCAACTCGACTAGGCGAGTTGGCCCAGCAGAAAGCCATGTGTCTTTCATTCCTGTGTACTGGATTTTGGGTGAATCACTGCTCTGAACCATCCCTTGTGGCCATGGGGAAGCTGGGCCTGGTGCCAAGGAGGAGGAGTATGTGGCAAAAAGGCTGGCTGCTGCTTCTGTGCCTGCATCAAGGTTGCCTTTCTTGGAGGTGTTTGGGGTGAAAAAGTAGCCTTGAAAAACAATGTGTGATTTAGGATGTGATGCCCTGAAGAGAGGAAGGCCAGGAACTGGATGACGTGTCTATCTAACAGGTTAATGGCAACAAAGCCTGGCCTAGCATCTTGTTATTCACTTACCTGTGGGACAGACTCTTCCCAAGCCTTTGATTTCCACCTTTACAGTTTTTTGCCTTTTGCCATCCTAACCCAAACCAGTTTTGTAGAGGGGCTGGAGTAAAACCATCAAAGCTAATAGTTCTGGCATTCCCTCTTCGTAATACTGAAGTATTTGCTGAGGTATTTTAGTTCCTGCCTACTGCTTTTTTTTCCAGGCATATTCTTGTCAACTTTAAATAGCCATCAAGAAAGTGCTCCAACCGGCTGGGCTGCTGCACAGTGTTCATGGAGAGCTTCATGATGGGCTGAACCTGTGACAGACCACCTCACTCTGGTGTTCTTGAGACAGAGCACTGGATGTAGCCACAGGACTCTGCTCTCCAGCTGTCATGCAGGAGGGGACACCTCCAAGGTGATGTCTTGAAACCTGTGGCTGGAGCTGGGGAGAAAACCTCGGTCAGCAGCTGGCTGTGGCAGGTCTTCTGGCTGAAGGAAGCTGGAGGAGCTATGTCTCTCTTCTATAGTTCCCTCACTCCTCCTAGTAAGGAAAGCATGGGCAAAGCCAGGTCCTTCTCCAAGGGTCCCCCATGGAGATCCCCAGGGAAAATCCAATCTTTTGAGAAGGAACTGGAACAGCAAGAACTTTCTCTGAGGGGAGTATTTATCCTATTATTTTCTGAAAATCATTTCCTACCACATTAAGGAATTAGCCTCCCAAAGTACAGCTTACCCAGCAAGGAAATCACTGCCTCCAGATTAATCCCAGCTCTTTTGTATCTTCTGTGCTTGGCTGATGTAAGTGTTAGGTAAATATTTGTACAACACAGAGAATTGCCCCCCTTTCTTCTCTTCTCCAAGGGTCAAAGAAATGTCAGCCGTTGGCACTTGTGTGCAGCCAGGCTTCTGTGTTTGCTTCGAGGTGGGCTCCCTGCCAGCCGTGTGCAGGAACCGAAGCGCAGACCAACCTGGGAGTTGCTGCAGTGGAGTGTCCAGAGCAGCCGGCTGTGGTGACCAGCATCCTTTTCCCAGGAGAGGCAGGTTCCTGATGCTCTGTCCTGAGCTTGTTCTGAAGACCAATAAATTCCTGTGTTCAACAAAGAAACCAAATAATCTCTCCCCTCTGCACAAAAGAAAAAGCCTGTTTCTCTTGGTGTCCTCCCTTGGTGATTCTCCAGGAGTGAACTGACCTTTTTTGCTGTTTGCTTGTGGTTTGTTTTTTTTTTTTGTTTGTTTGTTTAAATTTTATTCCTATTTTATTTGATTCCTCTCTAATTTAGTCAGTCCCTTCTCTGAAAAAAAGTGTACTCCGCTCTCTCACTAGTACAATGAGCCTTTGAAGTAGTGAATGCTGAATTCCATGCAAACCACAAAGTCTGCTTTAGCCCCACTGCATGTGGCTCCATGTGTTCATCTGCAGGATACTCAGAAGCAGTGGTTCCTGCCTTGTTGCTATGAATGAGGTGGAAGCTCACCAGTTATGCATTATTTTATGTGAAGACATATGAATTTCTCCTTCCTTGTGACAGTGAGTCCCTGAAGCAGGAGATGTGCTTAGCTGCATCCATCAGTAGATTACTCACCCAGAGGATCTGACTGAAAAATCTTCTGCAGAAGAGAAATATTGATGTTTATATTTACAGTCATAGATTTAAACCCATAGCTTCAGAGCAGAATCTGGGGTTGGGAAGACCTAGATCAGAAATTTGTGGTTGTTCAGGATCTGATAGATGCTGAAACCCACACATCTAAGCCAACACTCATGTCAGGAAAGCAGGATACCCTAGTTGCCTTGAGTCTTGTCTCTCAGTTGCATCTCTTGACTACTTGCTTTCACATTTTCCACATTTCTTCAACTTTCTTTTCTGTAATTGTCCCTTTTATTTCACCACATCATAGGAGGAAACTTCCACCATCTTGGCTTTCTGCTTACCTCTGCCAGACCCTGCAGCACACAGATTCAGGAGCAACTTGAGACAGTTTCGCACCCTGTTTCTAGGGTGCAGTAAAAGGCCAAAAGCTTAGCACAGCCAGGGAGAAGGATCTGTCGAAAAGTCATGTGTTAGTTCTAGTTGCTGGGGTTGTTTTGGGTTTGCCTGGGCCTTTACATAGCTCAGAGATGTTTTGGAGCAGATCTAAGTCATGTAGCTTGTAAATGCCCCCTCCATACCCCTCCTGGGTACGCTGGCTCTGAAACAGTAGAGGTTTTCCCAGCAGTGGGCTGTGCTGCCCTCTCAGAGCACATCCCTGCCACTTCTGCCTGCTGAGCAGTGCAGAGGGCTCATACCAATCATCTTAATGCTCAGACTTGAAACTGGAGGGATGGTTCCCTATGTATACCAAGGCAGCTAACTTCTCTGGACCTCCTAGAGCTTTGGGCATGATTTCCATTTTTAAAGAAAATGGGCAGAGAGCCTGGCTCCAGGAGGGTATTGAGTTGGTCTGTCCGTAGCCTGAGAGAAGCAAGTGCTTGTGGAGGTTTTGGCACTTGTGCTCTTCACAATTAAGCTATCATGCAGCGTGGGCACAACATTGAGCTGCTGGCAGGTTGGTTAGTTGCTGACTCGATGCCAAAATGTTTAGCAGATCTGAAAACCACATAGTGGGAGCCACAGTAACGACGCTGGGAGGCATGAGCTCTGCTCACCAGCACTGTCTCATTAGTGATACGAATGACAGTTATAGAGGTCTAAGACGTTATACAGCATCTGCTCCTCTTTGTCCCTCATGAGACCAGGAGGCCAATGGAGTTGTAGAAGGAAACCAAAATTGATTCGGGCTCCTGGATCATGCAGACTGGAAAGGGAGGGGGTGTCCAATGAACTTGTTTTGAACCTGGAAACTGTCTTAAATAGCGATGTCCTTAACCACATCACTGCTAATATTTTGGGCATTGCAGCTGAATGTCCCATCAGGTGGGTCCTTTGGTGTCATTTCCTTCAAGAAAAGAAGGTTGAAAGCTTTTATTGCATACATAGGTGCATATTCAGAATAATGTTCTTTTGATGGTTAAACTAATTAGTCATCTGCTTATTGTCTTACTTACTTTTCTTTGGGATTGCTAGTGAAAAAAGTTTGGTGCTTTATTTTGAGCAATGGGATTATCTGAGGGAACTACAAAGAGGTTCCTAGTCCTGTTGTGATTAATGAAATCTCTGACATGTATTTTAGAACTATAATGAATATTTAATATAACAAATTAACGAGAAGGAGGGAAGAGCTTTTAAGGAAGACAAAGGCCATTTCTCTCTCAGTGTCAGTCTGCCAACTCTGAGTAACATAAACAACTCCTGGTCTCTACTGGACCATTCCAGCGTGTTAGAAGTCTCTCAGCCTTGTAAAGGACCAGTTTCCAGTTTATTCTGGTAACTGCTTCAGCTGCTTTTTTTGGTTTTGTTTTGTGTTTGTTTTTTTTTTTGTAACCTGTACTCTGACATCTCTTTCTGTTTTCTCTGCACAGGGTATGAAAGCTGGAGGGAGCTGGCTAAGGCTCTGGCAGACACGAATGTCCCAGGTGGGAGCCCAAGCCTTCAGCTTTACTATCCACAGAAGCCGGGATACCAGGTGAGGAGGCTTGGGATGTCTTCTGAATGTTTAGAAGGGCTGACCTTCCTTTTTGATGCTGTCCCCAAGAGACAGCTCTCTCTTCACACTTGAAAGAGAACATGCCATAGGGCAAAATCTGAGCTGACTCATGGCAGTATGAACATACAGTGACTCCACTGTAGCCAATTAAGTTATTTTAGATGTACTAAGCCGCAGCAGTGGGGTGAAGCTGGCTGGGTATGTGGCACAGGAAGGTAGCACTAAGCATAATGGAAGCAGAAATTAAAGGTCAGGAAAGAGTTTGTAGCTCTCTAGCAAAGCACATCTCTGTACTGTTACCTGAAGAAAGCTTTGGAAGAACTGTTGCTTGGACCTTTTTTAAACAACGATAGGGAAAAAGAAAAAAAAAAAAGAAAAGAAAAGAAAGAGGAGAATGACACCAGTTTTAACTCTGTGCTAGCAACCAGTTCTAAAGTGCTGGTATCCTTTCCCCTCAGTAACTCACTATGGAATGCAACATTTTCACCCCACTATAGCCATGATAGCTGGCCTGTTCTTGGAAATGAAGCTTGGGAACTTGCTTTTTTCTCACCTGTTCTTTGACCAGGTTTCAGCCCTCTTGTGTACTTGTCAGTGCCGAGTCATTTATCAGGTTATTTTGAGTTTCCTCTACTTGTATTTCAGAACCCAGAGCCGCAGAGAGGTGAGAAGAATAAATCAGATTATGCGGCAGTGGACAAACCTGTCCCGTGGATACCAGAGGTGAGTGCCTTTCTCCATCATTTTGCAGAAGGGAGCTGTAGTTAGAGCCCTACACAGCAAGAATGGAAGTCAGGGTCCTCTGCCTGGAAATTCATTTGATACACTAGAAGTCGATTCCTTATCACCCCCTCCTGGCTAATGACACTTACAGACCTGAGTAAGTGGAAAGACAGGAGTGTCCAGATTCCTGATAATTTGGCGTTTCCACCAGCCATCAAGGCACCATGCACCCACCCACAGTTCCCTGAGACCAGGCAGCTGGCTACCTTCCTGAAAGGCGAAGTTTGTTCAGGGCTGGGAGTGCATAGGGCCAAGGATTCAGCAAGCAAATACAAGACTGTGGCATGCAGAAGTGTCATGCTTTGCTCTTGGTCTGGCATTTGCTTGCTATCCAATCCCTGGGTGCCATATGTAGAGATTTCTCCACTTCAGTGACACTTCTGATGAACAGAAACCTTCTCTGGTGACCCTTGAAGACTGGGGTAAACATTCCCTTTGTTTCCTTCATGCCTCGTTTATTCTTTCCTCTCCTGTTCGCTTATCTCACCATTCCTCTTCAGATAAGGGAGCAATGCAGCCTGCTGATAATGAGAGGGACACCAGCCATGGGGCATTTAGCTAATGGAGTCAGCTCACTAAATTCCTCAAGGTGATTAGAGACCTGCACAAATTAGAAGGGCTTCTGTGGCTCCCCTGGGGCGGGAGCAGGATGCAGTCCCTATGCTCAGGATACAAGGCAAAGCACCTCCCTCCAGCCATCACACTGAGCAGTTTAGGTCCCTGCAGCATGGAGCCATAGCTTTCCTGGAAGCACACAACACCAGTCACCCTCCATTGCCCAGAACCAGACCAGACCATTGTTCAGTTCTGCGGCATCAGCTCTGGCGAGTGCTGGTCCCAGCTGGAGCCTGGGGGTTTCCTCCAGCCAAGCCTTGCACGCAGCCTGCAGGCAGGGCTGCCTCCCAGATGAGCAGCTGCTGGCAAGGAGCCAGTGGGACATCAGGGCCAGGACTGCTGCTGTGCACAGGGACTACACAAAGCTTTTACTGCTCCCCTCTCCCACGGCACTGGGCTCTGCGTGTCATCCCTCAGCTTCTCTGAGGCTTTGCCCAATGTCTCTGATACCTTCCCTGGTGATTTCTCAAAAGCTTGGTAGTCTTGAAACCTGCTGGCTGTGATGGGCAATAAGCCTTTACTGGGTTAGAAATGCAGCTGGCGGTGTTTGTGCTGTGGCTTGGGCACAGGTACGTGTTTAGCACAGGGCTGATCTACAAAGCCCTGTGCTTTGCGGTGGAGTGACTTCATCCCCTTGCATGCCACAGTTCGGGGCAGGACACCCACCAGCCTGCAAACCTGATGCCTTGGTGTGGTGCTGCCAAGGGAGGGATGCCGAGCAGAGAGATGTTTTGGCTGAGAGAAAGGGGTAGGACCTGGGGTGTGCTGTGTGGAATTGACCCACCCCGGCAAGGTGTTGTGTGCCTCCTGCCTTGTCCTGTACTGCTCTCTGTTGGGATGAGGAGCTCTGCCAGATAGCAGGGATGTTGCCTCAGACCGTCTGCGTTGGGAGTTTGTGAGTGCCTGATGCCCTGGCTGTGCCCTATGTCAGACTGCGTGGGGCCGATGTACCATGAGAAGATTAAGGATGATTAAGGGACTTGAG
>WEIS01038815.1:0-25685 GCA_013389965.1 Todus mexicanus | reverse complement strand
CCACCAGTAAGTATTTTAGAGGAAGGAGGGAAAAAAAAAAAAACCACATCAAAAACCAACAACAGTTAGAAAGGCATTTAGAGTAAAAATAAAGGATGAATTGCAAATTTTTTAGGCTAAAGGTTCCACACTAGTATCTCTGCTCCCTCCCATATCCATATTTAAAATAACAGATGATAGCCACAGCTCTAGCTGCTACTGCAAGCAGCAACTGCAAATCTGTACAGTAACTTCTTATGCAGCTTTTAGTTGTTTTCACTTGGAAACTCAAGATTTGGCACACATGCTGTAAACCCTTGGGATTGTACTTCACTGGCTTTGGAGAAACAAAGCACAAAGCTAGTCACTGAGAAAAATCCTGAGCACACACTATGGGAATCTGCCTTATCAAAGGACCAAGGCCATGTCAGATGCCAGGGGACAGAGCTATGTCAGCAGACAGGCTGATGTAAGAAAGCCCAGCTGGCTTCAGTGTAGAGCCCAGTCTGTTTGCATCGAAGTACCACTGCCTGCTTAATCACCAGTATGACAGTCATCCTTTGCCACTCTGTATGACAACAATAGTAAAAGTGTTATAGCAGTAAAATTTTAGGAATATAATTAAGAACTGCTTTTGTTCTCAGACACCAAGGAAAGGAGGAATGGTGAGATCTTCCCTAACATGTTCTGACATGAGTCTTTTCCATTCCTTGGAATTGCCTTCAAATATGGCATTAGCATAGGAGTTATTTCCTGCTACACATAAACCAGTATGATTAGTACGCATTGTAAAAATCTTCTCTCCCCCACAGATATACATCTTACTCTTTATTAAGTATCAAATTGTCTCCAACATAAATTACATCCAAATTATGTTAAGTTTCAAGAAAGTCAGATATTTTATGTACAATATTTGTCTTAAGTCAGATATACCTTTATCATTTTAACCTCTAACATAAAAAGCAAACCTACATCAGTACCAAATAAAGCATTAAAAAGGTAACAAATATATAACTTTTTAGAAATGCTTTCAGAACGCTAAAGTTAATGATAAAGATTTTATAGTGCAGTAGTCTTGGGTTTTTAGCTCTTAGACCATTTCTCTGTTTTTACGGATAGCGCAGCAGAGAACCATACTGAAGATCATGCCAAAAATCTGTAAAGAAAGCAAACACATGAGAAATCAGGGGACCAAAGCACATTCTACTATTAACAAGGGGACAAGCATAACTGCTCTTCCTGGCCCAGAGGCTATATTAAACGCTCTATTCTGCAGTTTGTCCCTACCTCTGTTTCCCTCCACCCCCAAATTCTAGTCTATTTTCATGAATCCCTTTCACCTTCAATATTTAAAATAGATCAGCTATAAACCAGTGTTGTATCTTCTAAGAAATAATCAATCATCCCAGCATATTTGCATCCATATCATACTTCCTCCAGAAAAGTCAAAGAGTACAAAATTTCTTACTTGCACTATTATGAGTTCTTTAAGAGAGTCTAACTGTTTTAAAAGAAATAAAACCAGAGATCCCCAAGAAATGTTAGAATCAAGAAGTGGGCTGGCAATTATGAGCAGTACATCTTCACTCCATATATATACACACACACTACTGATACGACTTCACCACTGCTAAAACTACAAGGAGGCAGATCCTAATCCAATGCCGAAGCAGGGAGGTCCAAGACACTCCACCCTCTTTGCTGCCTCAGGGCCTCACAACACACACTCTGATCCTGCTGGTACATGTCATTAGTGGAATGGACTTGTAGACTGCCATGCCAGGCACTGCTTAACAAACTTCTGCTGTAAGTATCCTTTGGCCATATAGCCAGCCTCTAAGTAATCTGGAAACTCACCATTATTATAGCAATGCCAAGGCCAACTGCTCCAATCACATTCAATTTTGACTTGAAGACATCATCAATGGCATCAGGGCATGACTGAAAAGAAACAGATGGTTCATTAGTGTTTCATACATATGAAAGGTTTGTTTCTGCTTGCTTGAACCCACGTCTGGTGATTGATGCTACACCTTTGACCAACTCTGTTTGCACTAAAGATGAAAACTCATCTTTTGAAAGTTGCTTTGAACTGGCCTTTATTTCCACATCTTTAAACAGAGCGAGAGATGTTCCAACACAAAAGTTGAAGAGTAGATTTAAACTTCTCCACCAAGTCTCTAAACCTCTTAACTATGCCTTGGCAACAGAAGGCTTCCCTTTGTGACATCTGCAGTTGATCAGGTAGATCATTACCAAAAGCAGTTCTACCAGACTTGGCTTGCTACTAATGACTGTCAGCATTCAAGCGGTTGTACTGCTCAGCCATTCTCAAAATAGCTTTGAAGCTACTTTTGATATTTGCAATTGCTATTGTAATTTTGCAGACAACTTATGAACACATAGTGCCTGTTTGAAGTTCCCAGGACAATGAATTACCATTGCAATTAAAAAAAAGTACAGTCCTTTCTCCAAGAAAGACGTGGTAGCCAAGAAAGAACAAAAACTTTATAGAAGTATAAATCTTTAAGAGCCTGGTAGCTGGTCAAAGTCTCATCCCAGCTCCTGCCCTACTTATACCAGCAGCAGACTACAGTGAGCTGCTGAAAACTACCTTTTTCTTTAGTTATTCCTTGTCCATTCCAGAAGCAAAAGCTGAATCAAGGACTAAAGAGATATACCAGCAAGAATTAATCAGTAAAATCAGAATATCAACACAGTACTGCTCTTTAGAAGCACATGGATCAGCCACACCATTTCATCTCTTTAATCTTGCATTTTACTGTTTTTCTACAGTTGGGACTAGACCATAAAAACCTACACAAGATGAAGTCAACAGATGAAACTAAACCATGCTTAGAACAAAAGCAAACAATAAAATCTGTGTGCTGTCTCAGCTACTCCCATATAGTCTAGCTTATAGAAGTGTATGGACAAGACTAAAGATACAGTCTAAATACAAATTGAAACGTCTCATGTGGTCAGATATTTGAAGGCACAAAATGATCTGTAGTGAAAGAAAGAAAGAGCACAAGCAATGTGGAAAAAGAAAATCAAGTAATTAATTGAATTCCTGCATTGTGAGAACCTTATTTTCTATGAGAAGACACACAGGCTGTCTTGGAGCACAAAGCAAGAGCACAAGACACGTGTGAGAAGGAGGCTAGTTAACAACTGTTCAGATGCCTCTCCTGTATCTGTAGGATACAGGTATCTTTGCAGCAGTATTTCAAGAGCAGAATCTGACTTAGAGAACTGGTTTCACAGCAACATATTTACCTAAACAGGCCATCAATGCATTCCACGCACCCCACTCCTCTACCCCCTACCCCTCCCTTTCATTGCTAAGACTTCAGACCTGCTCCCACCCCTGCTCTACCTCTCTCCAACCAAGTGGGAAGGTGACAGCTCCGGTGCAGCACCAAGAAGGTGCTCTGGTGATAGTGCGGCCAGGAGAACAGAACTCTTTCGCATTTTTAGATGAGGTTTTAGTTATGCTGTCCCTCACGCCAGTGAGTCTAGTGACACAGAGATTGCACATTTCCTGTGGAAGTTCAGATTTCCTGCTGACCCCACTTGTTCTTTCCACAGTCACAGTATGTTGATTTTCCACAACTGGACTGATTATAGAGACATGTTGCTAAGTAAGCGTGACATGGGAATTCCCCATGGACTGGAACGGTTTACTCAGATGTATTTCTCATTCTACATCTTGGGCAGAGTTGTTGATGAATTAAGTTATGCTTTACCATTAGAGAGATTGACTCAGTAATGCTCTTCTTCGGACATGTGTCCATGTATGCCATCTCAATAGCTCCTTTAAGACCACAGCAGTCCAGCTACAAGAGAAGACAGGAAAAGAGAACTCAGATAATCTTTATTTTTGCTCTGTATTTGGTAAAAAGGAGAAATAGATTACATGAAGTTTTATTTCAGATGTTATGCAAATAGGCTTAGAAGTCCTGCCAATGTGACTGCTATAAACCTATTTTTTTAAAAAAACCCCCAACCTTTATTGTATTTAAGGACAAGGTCCTGAAAGGAAGAACTAGATCTCATTAAGGATACAGACATTCATTTTGGTGACAGCTTGTACTCCTCAAAGATGAGCCCCTCGTAGACATGTAGGTATGCATAATGTGGTGTCTCTAGTTCAATACCACATATCAAGTTTCCCAGCTGGCTTCTGAGTTTGTTTAGAAAAACAAGAACTAGTTCTATGCATTTCAGAAATTCAGAGGTACAATAGGCATACTGAATTCATTGATACTATGCAAAAGGATCTTCTCTGATCTGATATTCCTTTAATACTCTCAACTAATATTCCTTTGATTTCTTCTAGCTAGAAAGGTACTAGACTTGTACAGGGAACCAGATGACATGGAGAACAGAGTGAACAAGCTATATTATTGCCTAGTTTAAATATAACCATATACTTACAGCTAACTGAAATGCTTTCAGGGTCTCTCTGGCACCTGCTTGCGTTCTCTTTTCATATGTTTCCTGGTAGAACTCCTTTAACTCTTCAATAACCTACAGGATAGCAAAGAGTTGTAGTGTATTACTGTTTTATTTTAATATTAGTTATGAAAAACTTGTTTTGAGTCAGTCATTAAGAACTCCACAACCTACAATACCCATCCTTTTGGCATGCAGAAATAGAGGGTGGAAACAAAGGCTGGACACTATTTCTCACCTGAAGCAGGTGAGCTTAACTGGTATACCCACCTTAGAAGCCACACCTAAACTGGTAAGATTCAGGTTTGATTTCAAAGCTCTGAGTTTCCAGGAGGAGAGAGAACCAAGTTTTTGCCCACCAGTTGCACAAAAATATTCCCTATTCATTTCCATACCCCAGAATTTGCTCTATTCCCCTGATGTATACAAGCAGAAAACCAACCCTGATCACCAAGCACCTTATTTTGAAACAAGATAGAAGCTTGACTGCTTGTGAGGGGCAGCCCAGGTCAGTCATGTTTTAGGTGCAGAAACATTCGTCCCATAGCTGATCCAGCTCCTATGTAGAAGTGGTAAAGCTTCACCCATGGCCTGCTTTGCTTCATAGCTCAGTCCAGTAGTCCTTGGAAGGCATCTCTAGAATGCAACAGCATCTTGGATTCTGCCTTCTCTGCTATCGTCTCTTTTTTAAATGCTTAGAGTTTAATTTCTTATATTATTTTGCTAGAATGCGTCTTCTTCCTCTCCCTCAAATTCCCTGGGTAATCAAAATTTGACTACTACTAGCACAGATTTCAGTAGATTGTTAACTTTCTGGGCAGTCGGAATCACAGGATAGTTTGGGTCAGAAGGGGTCTTTAATGAGCATCTAGTCCATCCCCCTGCCATGGGCACAGGTATTTTTCACTAAATCAGATTGCTCAAAGTCAGGTTAGGTGGGGCTTTGAACACTTCCAATGATGGAGCATCCACAACTTTTCTGGACAGCCTATTCCAGTATCCCACTACTCTGCAAACTTTCAAGAGCAACCTACCTTCTCTTTATTTGCAAATCCCCAGATCGCAGCAGCAATTTCAAGGGCAAAAATCACAAAAAGGAAGAGGAAGAACTACAAAAGAAAGAGCACATCATTAAGACCACAGCACCACAAAACAGCATCACACATATATACCGCAAGCTTGTCCAGTCCCCAGCATCTGGTCTTATGGGAACTGTCACTCAAGCAGATTCCAGTTGGAAGACTACTGGCAAGATTAGTAAAGAGGACACACTGCACTGGATCAGCACTTCTTCCCAGGAAGATCAGAAAGCTTGGAAGTGTTTTCCAAGCCAAAGTCTTCCTTCTTGATTAGTGTTAATTAAAATCAAGCATCTGTTAATTCTGACTTTGAAGTTGCACAGGTCAGTCAAGACATCACAACAGCTGACACCATTTTTTTTTCTCTGGTTTGTCACTCCTATTATTTCAGGAGTCATGACTTAATATCTAGCTTGCCACCAACTCCTGGAGAGCTAATGGTCATTTCTTTGTGTACCCATAAAAGTCATCTCTGTGTTTGACTACAAGTTTCAAAATACCACTAGCATTCAAAGGCACTTTAAAGAGAGATGTTCAGAATTATATCAAAGGGCTAGATGCATAATTTCACAAGAAAAATATGAAATTAATTTCTTTCATGACACAGAAGAGGAATTGTTCTTTCATCAGCTATAGTGGCAGTCTTTCATTAACTAAGTCTTCTGGTTCTTTGGATGAGTAGTTCCACAAGCATACAGATGCACATGAATCCAGTAAGCTCTACTGGTCCCTCCAGTCTGAAAACAATGAGGTTGCTCTCCAATAATTGGCTTGCAGAGTAGTTGTCAACTAGAAGAGCTCATCCTGTGATTATGAACAGTAGAGGCTTGTTGTTTCAAGGATCAAAATACCACAGTTCTAGTCTAAAAGATTAAAGATCACAGCCTTCAGAGTTCAGGACAAATTGTTTAATAAACAGCACTACTCTTATCAACATTTTAGTTCTGTGTTCACATATACTCTCAACCTTGATACTTGAATATCTGAAAGTGCCACTAACTCCTGAAGGCAATCTTGTACTCAAATGCAACACAGACATGGCCCTAAATGGGCAAGAAATGAAAACTATATTTAACATTTTAGCATTATGTAGGTGACCATGAGTTTAAACATTATGGAGCCAAAACAATCAATACTTGCTGCCTTTTAACTGCACTGTAATATTTTCCTTCTTTTCTCATTATGCTGCTAAAAATGTAAACACTACTCTGAACACTTACCAGGCCAAGCATACATTGAGATTCCTGCAATGCACCACAGCATCCCAAGAAACCAACCAGCATCATAAGTGCACCAGCTCCAATAAGGATGTAAACTCCTAGGGAAGAGAAAAACAGACATGCATACAAGCTAGCTGAGACCTCAGCAGCAAGGTTTAAAATTAATTGCTCCAAAAATAACATTTTGTAGCTTTTACCAAGGGTTAAGTTTCTTTACTGAGGTGTTCCAAGCAAAAGGGCTGTGATTTGTATTCAAAGCAAACACATCACACTTCAGAAAATGGGCAAGATAAAGCCATCTAAGACAAACTGAGATACAGTTCAAACCCAGCTCAGAGCCAGAGTTATCAACTTCACATTAAGATTGTCTGGTAGCTAGAGACAGATGGAGTTAGTGATTTATCAACACCTGAGAATTCTTGAAGTATAGTATCTCTAGAAAAGTACATATTAAAAAGCATCATCATCACCTGTCATGAAGCCTTAAATGCTTTCCTATCCTGTTTTTCCATCAGGGAACACTGAATTATTCCACCAATTATGGTGCCTAACTTGACAGTCTCTCTAACTACAAAAACCTGAGTATTTTCGGCTTTTGCAGATACTTCTTCAAACCATATCAAGTTAAGCCTGTAGAACATTCTGCTCGGAATTTAGGTAGCAAGCATGCTGGAGCACAGAGCAAACACTTCCGGGATAAGACTCCATTTATGCCCAATCCACTTCTAAATTTAGGAACTGCCAGCTTAAGCATTACAGCTGCTAGCTGGTGAGAGCGGCAAGATGCAGTAAACAAAATACCCATGGATGGCAAGAAATTATCATTGAAGTGGTGAAGCATGAGACAAAGAATCAGCACAAATCATGTAGAATTCGTACAACACTTCTACCAAGAGAGATAAAAATACAGTTCTGACCTTCCGAGATCCAGTCAATACTATTTAAACAAACCCATACATAAGCATTTGCCCATGATATTTTCTACATGCAAACCAGTAATATTAACTGCCAAAATAAACATCTACTTGATTAAGAATATGTAAGTGATTAAGTCTGACATTTGTTATCAGCAGGAAATTCCAGCACTAATTTCTTCATCTCAGTTTAAACTTTTTCCATTTTGAAAGAAAAAAGCTCATCAGAACTTATTTCAATTTATCTTTAGCAATACAAAAAGCTTCTGAAGTAACTTGCTTTCTTACTAGGTGCAAGTTTACAGATTTTTTTTTTCAATTTACTATTGGAAACTGCAGTCAGTAACTATTCCCAGAAAAATATGTTAAAACAGTAATTCCTATTAAGCTTCTTTTTAATACACAGTTTAACCTACAGAGATTTCAAGCAGGTTTCACTGGCTGCATTCATCCAATAGCTTAAGTATTACATTATAAAACTTATGTTTTAGGAGGTGAAAGAGTTGTTTTAAACTACTCAAAAATAAGAATTGTTAAAAATTCAGCTCAATGGCTAAGTTTAGATTTCTGTTCCCTTTCCAAGGTCCAGCTAAAAGCATCTGAAAAATCTTCCTGGCAGCTGCAAGAAGATCCCAGTTTGCTACCATGCTAGCATATCAAGGGTGAAATACAAGCTTTCTCTCAGATAAGCTGTCTGCATGCCTGTGGCCTCACCATGAGGTCACACAAGCATTTTAAAATTCTCAATCACAATTGGGAATAACTAACCATGTCTTTAACAAGCCTAACTCAACATTCCTAACAGCACTCCCTGTAGACACAGGCTACCCTGGTACTACAGGCTGCACTGTGAGTTGCACCTCCCAGCACACCCTACAGAGTCTTTACTGACTCTTCAGACACCAGTCTGGAGTTGTGACCAGTTGAGTAGCTCACCGCAAGAGCCAATTTCCTTGGCAAGGGCAAAAGCAACATAACCATGCTGTGAATGGCAACAAGTGATGCCATATAGCATCATGGCAAATCCAGGTGCTACAACAGGGATTTGAAATATGTATGTATGTGTCACATTTTTGATTTGGATAATCCTTATATGCACGAAAGGTGCACATTTGAATTTGCTTTCTTCCCCATGGTTAGAGGTCTTCAAAGGCAGTAACTCGGTTTCAAAAAGAGTTTGAGCATCCACAGGTAGCAACAATCAAAGTAGTATGTGTCCCTCTGCCCAAGCCTGAAAGTGACTGTAGAGATAAAAACCCCCATACCAAAACACAGAACAAAACCTTACCATTCAGATAAAATTTGATTCAGTTAGGAACTCCTGCAACATTGGAATACAAACTGAAATAGTGTTTGTCCCTTAACTGGTAATCTTGCAAAACAGAATATATAAAGGAATAGCTTTCACTGTCTAACAAGCTAAATCTAGTAAATAGCCTGTAATAGTTGCTCCTATAGACCAAGACATTTGTGTGCTCTTTCCATTACATTCAGTATAAATTAACAAACATAGGACTGTAGGAGTTAGGCAATAGTACACATGCTTTCTCAGACGAGGCAAGAGTTGTGGTTTTGAGTAGCTTAGGTTGGTCACTTCAGAGGAAAAAAAAATTAGTTATTGATGTCATCTGACTACTCATCTAGAGTGAAACACTGCTGACTCATTGTGAGAAGCATTAGGAAGAGACATCCCCTGTGTCTACCAGGAGTCCCTGGGATTACAAAATGCTTAACTGCAGGGTTTAAGCTGGGAAAAAGAAGAAGTGATACATAATGTATAAAGAGCCAAGAAACCCCTAGCATGACACTGCTGCTGCCTCCACAAGAGCTCACGTCAGAGGCTGGCTCCCTGCAACAACCTGAGGAAGCTGCTCTCCACCCCACTGAGGCTATTTAGGGCTGTTTTGACTCTAGCCTTCTAGGAAGACTAAGGTTTCTAAACAGTCTGGGAATCAGGGTGTAAAAGTGTGATCTGTCACCCCGAGCCACCTCTTAGCTTACCCGTGTAAAATGTTGTGTTGTTGGATTCCAGTTCAAAGATGCTTTTGGTCTGTGAATCAAACCGAAGCCATAGTCCAATCGCAAGAACCGCTGTCCCTGCGAGCTGTAAGAATAAGTAAGCCTTGTTAAATAACACTGATTAATACATTCACCCTTGCATCAGTAACATCATCAGAAGTAAACATAGGATATAGCTCTGTTATTTAAAGAGGTGGTGACAAAGTACCAGCATAAAAGGATGGGGACACCAAAACAAGAATAAACCTAGTTTCTGACATGAGGCATCTTGTTGACAGATGCGTTTACATATTAAACTACAATGCCACATGAGAACAATGCTTTTTTTGTTCCTTACTGAAAATATCCAAGGTTTGACAAAGCGCCAAGTATCAATATTTCCACTGACCCCTCCACCCATTATTTTGTTCTGGGTGACTGCAATGACATTGCACAGCTAAGTTATTTTAAATCTTCACACTGAAGGACAAGTGCGTCACAAAAAAACGTACCTTGTAAGGGCAACTAAAAAGTTTAGCATATTAAGCAGAATCGTAAGATTTCATAGTACCATATTATACAGTTTAGAAAGAGTGCTCTTTCTTGAAAAACAGGATAAAACCAATCCAATGATTTACCACACTGACAAGAAGAGAAAAATATAAGCTGCTGAAATAGCTGTGTGCTGATCTGGAACAGTGCAATCAAATTTTAGATAATACTTAGTTTTCTTTTATCATGATCTCTGCCTGCATACCTCCAGATTCCTCTTAACATTGGTGCCTGTGTTTAAGACAAGTTGTTGTGCGTATAAATTAACTTCTCATTGAAACATCTGGCAGAAGGCATTGGAGACATGTTGCAAGAAAGAGGGAACTGCACTCTGGTATGGCAAATATTAATGCTTTGCTTTGAACAGACTAAATTCTCTCTGCTTTAAAAAGGAAAAAAACCTGGGGTTGTCCTGCATGCAAAAATAGAAAAAAAACCCAGGATAAATTAGAAAGCTGGAGAGTATACTTCCCGGTTCTTCCTCCTCTCCTTTGAAGACCATTTAACTAGCAAAAAAGGCTCTACAAAAAAGTGAGTTGAGGACAGAAATACCATAACTTGCAGCAGGCATTAAAAATTTAAACTTACGAGCGAGCAGTAAGCTTAGAAACTCCAGAGCTTTGGTTAGGCAAGACATTCACGGAAAGAAAAAAAACCAAAGTCATATCTCTGATAAGAAGTTCCTTGTAGAAGGGAACAACATTCTTGATTTGTCTCCCAAAAACTGGGAAGCGTTTACTAATGTCAATTTTCAGTGAGAATATGGAAGGCCTTCCCACAGAAAGCACCTCTGGGTATACTCCTTCCACACCAAGCCCAACTTCCCCAGCCCCATGCTCCCCCATGAGAAGCTCGAGAGACTTTTCTCTCTCCTACGGGAGTGTTTGGATTCAAAGGCAGGCACAGCTTTGCTGCTCAGGCCTGTCTTCTCTAGCCTCCTAGGCTAGGTCTTCCAAAAAAAAAAAAAAAAAAAAGTAGGGAGAGCTTTGAAGATTCACACAGGGCAAAGATGGAGCTAAGTGAGGACTTCAGGGAAGTTATATTCCTTGTAGCTACTCCCACCTGAAGTGCTAAAGGGCTCAGGTATCAGTGAAGCAAAGCGAGAGGCCAGCCATGCCAGAAAAACCAGCATTTCTTGTGCGGCAAGCATCTGACTGCCAAGCTTACCTCAAAGAAAAGCTGCAGGGTTTTAGCTGGGAAAAAGATGAAATGATACACAATACTACACAGAAAGAGCCAAACCCAAATGGAGATTTCCAGACCTATGCAAAAGGCATTTTGTTGGTGTCAGGGGTGTTTAGACACAGGCTTACTCACCAAGCATGCAGCAAGAACAAAGCCTGTACACACCTGCTGCTTTCCTTGTTAGGGCTACACTGACAATTTTAAATTACGCCAAAGAACCTTGGTTGTACACAGTATGTCGCAACAGTGTTATTATTTCAATTTATTGTGCCACAGCAGTACCCCAGGGGAAGGGAGAGGCGCAAGACAGGGACTAGCAGAGAGAAAGGCTGCTGGTCTACCTGCGCACACTGGTACAGCATCCTTTGAAAAAAGACTTTGCAATCTCATGTCACGTCAGTTCAAAAGCCAGGAGGGTTTAGTGATGGAAAAAACACACACTGCTTCTAGCCTGCAGTTATGTCACCCAGTATTTAGTAATACTTGGAGACTCACTTTCCTAGGCAAACAGTCTTCAGCTTTTATAGGCATCTAGATCTGCAGTATTAGAAGAAACCTACAGCTTCTGCTTGTTTTGCTAGGAACAGGATCATGCAACTCATGAGAATTGCAAAGCCACAAGCCTGAGCACACCCAGCTGGCTGCACCTACCTATGTTTGTGGTTTGACAAGCCTTAGCTTTTGAGTGCTCATGGGAAGCACTGCAAATGCAGCAAGAGCAGAGAAAAACTGTAAAACTAAAAAGACTGAAACTAAACCCCAGAGCTGATCTCCTTACAGACCTTTAAGGTCAGACTATTCAAATCATAAAGAAAATCCAAGTCATACTACAACCATGTAGATAATATTACAAGTCCAAGCAAAGCAGAAGGCTCAGTTAATAACCTCTTCAGAAACTGGTTGGTTAACATTGTGAAGAACTGACATACCCAATATAGCTCCTTTCAAAAAACAAACTTAACTGTGGGTGGTGGGCTAAGGGTTAAGTGCCATATTTTTACATTGGGAAAGCAGTCATCCTGTCAAAAAAGTTCAGATGTTCATGAGGAAGTAAAAGACTTATGGTATCACAAAACGGTGACAATACTTAATGCCAGTGAACTGCTCCACATAACTAAAAAAATGGTAGGATTAAATAAAGCAATAATTCTCTCCATGGTGAACTAGAAAAACAACAACAAAAAAGCTCCTTCCAAGAAGTGACTTTGTCTTTGTTTAAGGCAAACAGACTCATGTTCTCTGTTTTTGCTCTTCCTACCCATGATGACCACTGAACTAAAAAAGGCAGTTTTGAAGCAGAAGGCAAGAAAGTAATTTAAAGCTTTAAGTTTCCATCAAAATAATGAGACACACCAATACCAGCCTCAGAGGAAAAGCCAAGTACATTCCCACAGGCACCCGCTGCACTTAACAGCAACTCAGACCAATCTGGCACACCAGAGGCTGGTATGCAGCCACCTCTTCACTCACCAATGCTCTGCCAGTAGGGTTTGGCAGCAGTGTCAGGGTGGTTTTGGTAGCTGTGTTTCTCCTCCCTGGGAATGCAGTGTAAGCTCCCCTGCCTGGGCTGCATGGAAGCAGATACCCTGAAGGGCTGGTTGCTGTTTTTTTAACCCAAGTGCTTTCCACGGTCTAACAGACCTGTTTTGCCATAGAAATACCCTGTATTACTCAACTCCTAAGCAAATCTATCCTGTGCTGAAAAAGAAATGTAACAGAAAAAAACCCCAAATTGTCCGTTTTCCTGAAGATAGTCACTTGACATGCAAAAGCCTCCACAACAAAAAAAAGGCAGGTTCATGTTTTTGAAACATGTTAAGTAGTATGTTACTGTAGTAACAAGAAAGGGAACTCAGAAGACAGTATTTTTTATCAATCTGACCTGTACTGGAAGTCTGTGGCTGCAATTCTCCAGTACCAGTATGCCCTGGCACAAGTACACTACTGACATCCTTGCTCAAACTAACAAGACTTCCTTGTGTTTCCCTAACCACTACTATGTATTTTTCAAGCAGAAGTGAGCTGTGAGGTGTCTTATCCTTATTCTATAGGTGCAAAGGACATATACTAAGCAAGGATAAAAATACCTGGTCGTTCCTCCTCTAGTTCTATGGAGGCTTTTTTTGTTGTTGAGGGTTTTTTGTGGTTTTTTTTCTTTTTTTTTTTTAATCACATGCAAATGTATTCCCATTGCTTCAAAATCTCTACTCCTGCATGCATCTTTCTGCCTGCTGCAACAGAAAAAAAAAATGGCTTTTTTGGTCAGTCTTCTTCTTACTCAGCCTTGCACCTTCTCCAGCGAGCCTCCTGTGCAGGACTTCCCCCTTTCCACCCATTCAGCCCCACATGCTGACAAATGTCTTCTCCTAAGTCATCCCTTTCCATTGCTCTGGTCTTTGCCTTGCAAACTACATGGTTTTGCCACTGACCATGTCTCAGGGTGTGTCCTGGTACTTATCTTTGACACCCTGCTTTCTTTTAGACTTCCATGTGACAAGAGATAACTGGTAAAGGATCTGTACCACTGCAGAGGACAGTCATGATATACTTGACATGAGAAACAACCCATCTACCCTGGAGGCAGAAGCCATACAGAACTCTCTGCCTCTCTTCCCTCACCATACTTGGCTAACTTCAGCATGAACTTGAAGCATTCAATGCTGAAGCATGCCATCAAGTAATTTCCACTGCATTTCCCCCTGCCCTTTAATACCTGAGTTTTCACAGATATGGTCTCCTAGCAGAAGGTTTGCACAGAGAATGATCAGATTTAATAATACTGGTATAAACAAACATTAAAAGCTTAAGCTTTTCAAGCTGGAAATTCCAGATTTTGTTAACATAGCCCACCCCATGATACAGCAATGGATAACACTACTCTGGGAAGCTGGAAAGTCTATTTTAGGTTTAACCACTAGGACCATTTTGTTTGATCCCTTCTGACGCTGTCACCTTGATCAATCTTCAGAGAGGACAATCCCCAGGCAAGCACCCCACTTGCTGTAGACACCTTGCAGTATCTTACTTTTCCATGTTCAGAATCGCCACTCAAGGGGCTCAAGGTCCAAGCAGTTATTGAGTCTTTAGAGCTGGCAGATAAAGCTTTGGGAAGGGGATACCACCCTCCCTTCCCCAGCATCCACCAGGTTACTACCAGCCCTTCCTCCACTTCCACAGCACAGAGGCAGGGATGGGGAAGAAATGAAAAACATTGCAAGAACTCCTGATATATGAATCAAAGCTTGCAAAAACAGCCTTTGTACAGGAAACCATGGGTTCTGCTATTTTTTCACATTCAGGCCAAGCTTATATATGATGTTTATCAACTTCATGGCATTACCTCTAGCAGAAGGTAAGTCAATACATGGAAATACAGAGTTGGTCAAACAAATACTACTTTTAGTGTTGTCAGCTCAGCATTGCATCTAACAGACTATTGCTGTTTTGGTTTTTTCTTGAAGTAAGAAAGAATGTCTCTACATGACTACTCCTTACATAGGTTATACCCACAGTGTGTCAAGAGCACACTGAAAAAGCCACCATCTTCCCTTCACCTCAAACAGGTAAAAATTTAGCTAAATATCTGACTCAGATCTTCCTCTGCATAGAAGAGACAACTAACTTTTTCCTCACTGTGCAAGAGTGGATTAACAAAGCCAGATATATAATGTTGCAAAGTACACAGACAAAGAAATTAAGAACATTACAAGCAGTAATGTACTGTTTTTGTCCTGTTACTTGTTGGTACTCTATAAATAAAACCCCATAAACAGTAAGTTCAGATGAGGCTCAGCATCACTCTAACCCCTTAATTAGAGGATGTGTTATCGAAAACAAGACAGGTTATCAAACTTCTGAAAAAACCTTTCCTAACAGATGTGCAATGAGTTCTAGCAGTTATATAAGGAACTAAGCTATTTCCACACTCCTTTGAAAGACAAAAAGCAGATTGGAAAGGAACTATTTTCATTCTGCTTAAGCTAGTGTCAAGAACGTTGTGGGCTAACTTAATGTCACAGCATTTGTTGCAATAAAATGGTGCTCCAGTACAGTAGAAACAGCATTACAGAATTCCTGAACCACCGCCAAGACTAGTGCCCATTTCGTACAAGTTCCTATTCAGAAGCCAGTTTACTATATCCACAATTTAAATTGCAAATAGCAGCAAGGACTGCTAGAACTTGAAGTACAAGAAGCTTCACATAAAGTTTCTCAAGGCAACACCCTCCAACTCCATTCCTCACTTCAACTAGAGTTAAAATACATTTTACTAAGCCCTGGCAGGATTTTGATTCATACACTGCAATCAGCAACTAAATCGCCAGATTACAGAAAGCAAAAGCAACTGTTTTCTGTTCCTTTTGTGTGTGTATATACATACATGCATATTTCCGACCATCCTACAAGTCCTCTTCTCCCCTTGAGCAGGGAAGACTCTCTGCAGAAGTCAGAGCACTGAATTGCTACCAGCTGTTCCTGGTGCAGCATGAGCAGATGAGATAATGGCTCAGAACAAAGTTAGAGGTATCTTCAAGTTACAGACAGAAAAGAGCCCTCCAGGCCTAATCTTGCTAATTTTACTCTAGCAGGCACTCCCATAGACAAATGTATTTGTTTACACAACACAAACACTCTGAAGAGCAGAAAGCCAGGACAAGACAGTTGCCTTAGACTGCAAAGGAACAAGAAAATAATTGCTCCAAGACACAACATGAACTAAACGACACTTCTTTGCCTATAATACATTACATTATAAATATTAGCAACAGATGTCTTTGTATTCCACAAAATTCACAAGGAGAACACGTGGCATTTAAGTTCAATGATGCAAGCCCTTGCTTTTGTTCAGCAGTAGAAAGCCAGTGGGGTAACACCCAGGCACAAGCTTCGTATGTGTGGCCATCCTGGGCACTCTCCCCATGAGCACCAGGCTGCTCAGAGGAGACAACAGTTTTACTAGGAAAAGACTTTGTCACCAGGGTCAAGAAGCCTGAGCAAACACTGACTTAAGGCAGCTAAGCTAGAGACAGTCACTCATTACACAACTCAAGCTAATCAAGCATATGCTCTCACTAAGGTTGTTCAAAACCAGCTTTGGTAAGACCTCTCAGCCACTCAGGTTTAAAGCACATAATGTGATGTTTCCATTGACTTCTTTCCAATCCTGAGCCAGCCTGGTGGAAAAAAAAATAATCTTTATAATAGCTCTGTATCAGCCTCAACACCTCCCTCCCCCATCTAAAAAGCAAATCCAAACTTCCAAAGACTTGGACTGGTACAGCTTTCATTACAGACCAGTCTCAATCAAAGGTGAGGAGCACCAGTGATGCTGAGACAGAAGAGATCTATGCAAACTCAGGTAGCAGTACACCAGCTCTAACAACAGCAGCACAACAGCAGCAAGGATCCTGGTGTCTGCAGCAGTACTTGAACCAAAAGGAAAACAGTCACTTCTCATTCTCACACCTGAGAGAAGACTGGACCTTACTTACATATTTAGGGACAATAGTAAAAAACATTCCCTACAAATGCAGTGGTTAACTAGACTTCAGAAACATTTGTAGTATCCATCCACAAGTTCCCCCTACCTTTCATTCAGGCCACAAGCACATTTTAACCAAAGCTGTGGAGTACCAGAAGTTTTAGAGAGCATCATACCAGGGAGATGTACCCTTGGCCCAGCCTTAACAACTGGAGAAAAATGATCAGACCAGTTATAGGATGCTGTGCTAGATTATGATAAGGGGACTCCTCTGGAAGGGTTATCAGAACATGGCAGACAGTAGCATTTCCCAGGACTAATCTCCCAGTTTGTATGTTCAGAACTTACAGGTTGTGCAAAGACAGACAGCACCTGTAGAGACGAAAAATTATCTAATGGCTAATGAACACTATGTTAACTAGGTATCCCTTGAACCACATACTCCAGGAACACCTGCGGGGGAGAAAAAGCCACCACCATGCCCACAGCCATACCTTTTAGTTCTGAAACTTCCTCTTTTCAGATTTAATACCCCTCAGTTCTTGCTGACTCTTTCAATACAGTCACACCCTACCTACTATCCAGCCAGTTGTGATCCTACAGACCTCTAGTACATTTCCCTCATCTGTTTCCAGGCTGAAAAATCCCAGTTCAGTCACAGTTCCTGATAGCAGAAACCTTCCTCTTCCTTTCCCAAACATTACCAAGCCCCACCCAAGGCAGGCAGAAGACCAGCACCATAAGACATCAGCATACTATGGATTTATGCAACAGCACTATCTTTTCTCTACATCCTTCACTTCTGAAGCTGTTATTTCTCTGCTATTGCTGAGTACCCACCTGGTGCTTTTGTGAAGCGACCATAGAGTCTCTTCTCTGTGGCAGCAGCTGCCCCTTAATCAATTAATTCATAACTCCAGGCTGCTTCCTGCTCCTGCCTCCCACACGTTACTCAATGCCTCTGCTTTCCCACATAGCCTGCTAGGTAAGCATGCACCCGTCTTCGTTGCTCTGAATAATGGATGCTACTCAAGCACCGAAGTGTTACCTCACATGCTTTTCCAGATTAGGTGGGACTATATTGACCACCAGACAGTGCGCTCTTGTACGCCAGCTCTGCTGGTTCTCTCCACCACAACAGAGCTCCACCTCATCTCAGTCCCAGTTCTGCTCAGATAACAATTTTATCCCTGCCAGGATCTTACTCCAGATCTGCCTAGTTTCCCTAAAAGTTGAGATTTCCAGGAGACACTGAATAAGTAAACTAACACCAGCTGGACCTTGCTCTCTCCAAGAGTCAGGTTTTTAAAGGCTTTAAGTTAAAAACTTCATTAAGTCACATTTGCAGCAGCAATTCTCACTTTTCTGATGTCACATCTCTATGTCTACACCAACTTTTTATTAAAAAAAAAAAAAAAAGTATCTTCTCTGTCTGCCTGTTCCAGAGGCACCACCGAGAGTGTGCCACTCTCTACATACCCCGAGTAACAAAACAAAAAACCCAGCCTCATTCACTACATTCCAGCACTCCAGCACTGAGGTAAGAGGCGAGCAGGAGGCTTTACCCAATTACAAAGTATTTACAGATCTCCAGTAACTGTCTTGTGATCCTGGAAAGTTGCTCATTTGCTGCTGCCACTTTTCACTACCTCTTCAAGACATCAATTCAAGCCTATGAGAGATTCAGAATCAGAGTTTATGGTACAGAACTAAGGTCTTCCTCAAGCACACCAGTAAGAGAAAGTCCCACAGAATGTCACTCCTAACACTCTTACACCTGGATGGATTACAGTCTGTAATCCCTCCCTGGGAAACTCCCTGGTCCTAATGTGTCTGAAGACTGATATGTTAGTTGGCTTTGCTTTTGCAAGTTATTCCTAAAGTTTTCCTTGGGTTACTCTTACAATACTTTCATATTTGACCTGTCAGAATTTACAAACATTTTCCCCTTACCTTTTGGCATAGCTTCAACTTTGAGATTCCTAATTTTTGTTTTAATAGCCTCCTATATCAAGTTGTTTTATGCTTTCCACTTCCTCTTGCCCTCACCCAAGTCTTTTATGGACGCAAATACACAGATTTGCTGCAAACCATTTAAATTCATTATCTGTCCTTTTCAGACAGCTTATATTAAAATGGGGGTAATGTGTAAATTTGACCACCTGTAGACTACTTGGAAGCAAGCAAAGTTCCTCCTCTTGGGTGGGTAGGGGTGGGGTTGTAAGGGGGGGGGGGGTGTGTGTCTCAAGGCCAAGAGTGAGTCACTGATTGTGCCTTCAATTTTAGGATCAGAATTGCAATCTGACAATACTTTTACTCAAGTTACTTAATTGACTTTTGGCATCTCCAATGCCACAGAAAACCTTCAATATTTCTTTTCTCACTAGGGTTGTTCCTGCCCTCCAGTGCTGCTTGCTCCAAGACACCTTTCTTTTTACACTATACATTGAGGCCTCTCTAATAAAGCCCAAGATACTGCTGCTTTATCCCTTCATGGAGAACACGAGGTTCACCTAATACCATACTTGAAACTTCCCTTGCATCTGTGCCCTACCAAAACTATCCATGTTGCAAGCCCTGAGAGCCAAGGACTGCTCCAGCTCATTTACAGACACTTATCTCTGCCTAACCCAAGGTGCTTAAATTTACTGCCTCTTGGTGCTTCCAGCCATTTGTTGGGACACTCAGAGCAAGAAGCATTCATCTCCCTTTAACACCTTCCCGCCCCCCCACTTCCTTTTCCCACATCCCAGCTGGACACTGCCAATCCTTGAGAAGGCCACTTTGAAAAGCTGCATCTTCATGAATCCTCTGGGCAGCAGCCCTGCTCAGAGAGGCCATACCAGCCTATGCACGGTACAGCCCCCTTCCCCACCACCACTCTTTCTCCCCTCCACTCTGTCAACAAGTCAGGCTTGCATCTATACTTACTGGGCACCTAAAGGTTCACATAAAGCTCCTGAGCTTCATTACCATGACACCCCCAAGCAACAGATACCTCCTGAGCTAAACGAAAACATGCTTGCTCTTCTCAGTCCTGAGCCCCAATAAGCAAGGGGCTGATGCTCACATTGAGAGCTTCTTTGAGGCAATACCATTGCCACAACCAGCATTATTGTGCTATACAATAGTTTGTAGAAAGTCTGTAGCTTTAAAAAAGCAAACCATGAATATTTCCTCCTGTTTCAAGAGAGGTTTAGTACCTCCCCAACCCAGAGGTTTCAGCCAGTGCATTGTTCAGACTTTTTCTTTGACCAGCGCCCTCTTGCTCACTGTCCTGCCGAGTCCCAGGTGGCAACATGTACTTTCCTGTGTCCTTGTAAAGGCCCTTGGCACAACTTCCCTCGATTACAGCCCAGTTCCATTTTCTTACTTTGCTGAAATCCATTTTTAAGTTGATAGATCACAAGTATTTTACCCACTAGCATTCAGTCTTCCAGTTATCCCACGTGAAATACTGTAACTGAGTCCAGAAGCGATTTCTTTCCACAGCTCTGACTTAACTTCTCTGCATCAGAGGGTGAAAAGGAGCCACAGACACATTTCTCCGCTGTAGCAGATTGCCCAAAAGAAAACTAATTCTTTGAACCTCACCCTTCACACCTACACATTAGGTACACAGGCATTTGTACTGTGTTCCTTGTGAACTTTTTATAAGGCAGACAACGCTAAATTCAGATGTCCGTGCTCCAAGTGCTTGAGAAGCAGCCCTAACCTCTCAGTTACGCCATTCGCGCTTTCAAACGTTGCCTGGCAAACAAGACACAGTTGCGCCATAAACTACACTGGAGATACAACTTTCACTTGCGATGGTGGTGTGCTCCCGCAGATTAAATATTTTAGGATTTTTTTTTTTAATGTGACGCTGCCCACAGCTTCAGCCGAGGCTCCCACCAGGAGGGGTTCACATATACAACGATAGTGACCACAAGCGCCAACTCTCCAGGAGTGAGCTCACCACTCCCCATTACAACCTTCGCACTGGAGAAAAAAAAAAAAAAGCCACGGAGAAGTACAAGCCTCAATGAGTTTCTGGGCCAGGGCTGCATGTACAGCTGGGGGGAAAAGCCACCGCCACACCCAGCATCCCCCGCACACGTTCACGGACAGGAGACACAGCCAGCCTTCGGCTAACCGCGGGCCCATCAAACCCCAAAAACATATGGAAATAAACTCCCGAGCCGGGTACGTATCCTCCTTAGGCACCTCCTGCCGGGTACACGGCACGGAGCACATTCGCTGCCGCAACAGGTAACCGGGCGCCGCTCCGTCTCCCTCCGAGAACACGCCCTGCCCAGCGAGGCGGCTCCGTGGGGACAAGGCGCCCTCCTGGGGCGGAGGGAGCTCCGGGGGTCCCGCCCGGCTGCGGGGGGAGCGGTGCGAAGGAGACGCCGCCGCTGCCACCGGGAGCCCCGCCCGGGCGCAGGTACCGCGGCCGCCCCGGCAGCGGCGGAGGAAAGCCCCGCAACGTGAGGAGAAAACACAGCCCGACACCCGCCCCTCTCCGCTGAAGCGGGGGGGGGGAAAGTAAGAAAACCGGCAAAACTAAACAACAAGAACAACAAAACCCCAAATAAAGCCGCCGCTCCCGGCACTCTGCCCCTCCCCGCTCCCATCCCGGGTGTTCTCTCTCAGGCAGCTCCGTTGGGGAGCGGCGGGGCACAGCTCCACCGTCGTGCCCCGAGCTCCGCAGCGGGGTCTTCCCCGGCGCCAGGAGCGGGTTCCTCACCCAGAATATGAAGTTGAAGCCGAAAAGCAGATACTTGATGCACTTGGTGCCTCCTTTGACGGGCATGGTGGCGGCGAGGAGGTGCAGCGCCAGGGACGGTCACAGGCAGGACACCTCCGTCCGGCACCACTCCTTAAATCCGGCTCTCCTCAGGTCTCTGTCCAGGGCTCCACCACCCCTCTGCTGCCCGGCCCCGTCTCCGCCTCCGGTCCGGCCGCCCAATGACCCGCTCCCGCCCCGCCCCGCACCTGCCGCCGCCCCGCCCCGCCCCGGGAGCGGCCTCCGCCTTTGCCTCACGGATCCGTAGGTTTCGAGGGGCCTTGGGAGCCCTGAGAGGTTCTTTCACCCGTAGCCCCGGGTACAGACGTGGTTCCCGGTACGGGGCTGCTGCGGCGCCGCGCACAGCTGCTGTCCGGGGGGAGATAACTCAGTGGTGTACAGCGCGTTGGGCTAAACAATGGACATCTCGCAGCTGTGTGTGGGCTTTTCCTGCTCTTGCATAGATTTAGTTTAATTTAAATGTATTGGTCCGGCTTAAATAGGTATTTTCCCGTGCAAGATAAACTTACATCGTAGTTTAACTGCTTTGACCTTATAAATAGGCCTGTACAAAGCTATAAGCATGAAATTTAGAAAAATAAAGTGGGATAAGTTTCAACCCAGCATGGTGTGCTTAGGTCGCCCCCGTTGTGAGACAAAATGTGAAATTTCAGTGAAGAATTTCACTTTGATATTAATGGGAAGTTCAGCAACTTCTGTTAGCTCAGCAACTTCTGTTAGCTCAGGAATGAAAACAGAAGCCTTGTACCTTAATTTATCTTTAATAAATTTCAGTGTGACTAGCAATTCAGCAGCCACCGAGTCAAAAAAATCCTACCTGAGCAGAAGAGGAAGAATAGCAAAGACTTACTGAAATACAAATGAAACCATGTTAGAGTTATTGTTGCCAAAATAAATGATAAGATAGAGCGCATTCCAGAGCTAATACAGTGGAGAAAACATTGAATTGGGCAGCTGATTCCCAGAGCAGGTTGCAAAACATTAATACATTTCCATGAGAAAACAAGGCAGAAAAATAAAGAGCTAGGAAAAATTCAGAGACGATTGTGCGTGCGCAAGCATAGCCAAACTGAGAGGCCTCTGCTGCTGATGCACTGCAGGTAGAAATGGAAAAGGAGAGTTTGGAAAGGGTGGCTGGCTGCTGCGTTGCTGTTTGTGAACTGTGGCTGGCTGTAGCCGAGTGGTCTGATGATCTGAGTGTCTTGAAGTGGAAGACTGGGAAGTTGCGCAGTGTTAAATGATGCCATCAGGAGTTTTCTTCTCCTCTTGGTCTGGGAACACTAAAAGGGCTGGTAGTAGATGAGCTTGATTCCAGGAGGAGGGCAAACAGTACTTGAAGCAAACTCTACCTCAAGCATTTAGATTTGTTACATAGATCATTAAAGGGAACCAAAGGGATGGAGGCTGGCCCCAGCGTAGATTGGCAAGGCTGAAATTAGTCAATGCATGTGACTAAACTCTTGCAGTATCTGTAAAGTGAGGAAGTGAAAGTCCTGTGTCTCACTGTTCAGCTGGGACTGATTTTCTGTATGGCTTTGGTTTTTTGTTTTGTTTTTTCCAAGCGTTACCATTAAGAATTTATGCCTTTTAGTTAATATCAGTAATACGGCTTTGCTTAACTTTCCAAAGTTAAGGATAAAAGAAAAACTTTGGATACCTCCCTTGTACCCTTATATTAATAAAACTTTTCTTTCTTACACAGTCTTAAAACAACTCATTACAATTCATGGGCAGTAGCCTTTTGATCAGTGGCAAGAAATGGACCTGTTGGATCAAAACCTCCTGTGAGTTTGTACTTATTTAAAACTAAACTCTCACTACTCATCTGACAAATTAATTTATGAATTATGAACTGAAACGCATTTGTGCAGTTTCAGTATTCTGAAGAATATGGAATGAAAATAGTTAGAACTTGTGTTTATGTGGTTTTGTGGCATTTTTCAATCCATATGAAGCATCCAGAGAGAACACTCATGTTTCAGTCTCTCTGAACATACTTAAACTTCTGTGACTGTTGAGATGAGATAGCAACCAACTGAATTTCTGCATAATGGAAATCACTAATGGAAATTCATGACCCTTGTAGAAGTACTTGAGAATGATTTGTTATTTTAAAACCTTTTATTTATGTGGGATAATAGGCCAAAATATTTTGGATGGAATATTTATTATCTGCACTTGAAATTGTACTGGATGCTTAAGTTCTGTCCTACTGCAACAGAGAAAAGCAAACTTGGGATATTGCTGATAAGAAATCTGAGTTTACCAGAAGGCTCTTAAAATTACTTTTCAAATCATCTAGACTTGACACTGACTTAGTTTTCATTTACAGACAAGCTGAATTATTTTCTCCTATTTTAATGTGAAACTAAATATCTTGTTCAGGCCAGTAATGAAGAGAAGAAGTGTTTGCTTCTCACCGGAAAGGGCTGTCCCCTCAGACTGCACTATCCAAAGGACCTTGATCTTTAATTAATACAGCAAGGCAAAAGAGAGGGGGAGGTGTCTCTCCCAGCTGTATCAAAGGATGGTGGGAACCACTGGTAAGTACTGTTGAAATACTGAGGTTCACAGCCTCCTTGACCCTTTTCCCACATATCGCTACCTTTACAAATATGAGGAAGGACTAGTGTCAACTAGTTCGATGCCATTAGCCTTCTTTGCATAAACAATTTCAGGTTTTTAAAAATGTTTCTTTCAGCTCCCTTAAAGAGCCAAGCATAAAGTATTTGAAGCGCAGACAAAGTACAAAGCCTTCCCCAGCAAAGGGTGGGGATTAATAGTTTCTTGAGAAGTATGGATTAGAGGAGAAAAATAATAACACTTTTCTTCTTTATCAAGAAATAACATCTCTGACTGTACAAACCAATCACAAAAGAAAGAAAACCAAAAGGTTGTTTTTCTTGCTTTTTAACTTCAGTTAATTTTTTTGCTGTGTAACTGATGACTCTCTTTCACTGTGTGCTGGGCTGGATGCACCAGTCCAGTGAGGAAGGGGACTATACAGCCACATCGCTTCTCTGCTGTCAGGGAGTTGAGAGTTTAGGATGACCCAGGAGACACTGGCGTGAGGTCTGTGGCTTCCTATTTCCTCTTACCTCTCAAAATCCATCCCTGAGTTCATCCATGAAATTTCAGGTTAACTGCCTTGCTTCTTCTGGCCTAGCCTTTTCAAGCAGATTTTACAGGTATTTCCTTTAGTTCTTTTAAATGCAGAAATAATTTTCAACGGTGTGATATATGGGAGAGAGCCATGATGGGTAAGTATTTCCTGCTGGCTTTTGCATCTGGGGTGCAAGGGAGAGGCTGGTCTTGAGAGGCTGGGGCTGGAGAGGCAAGATTTTCATTCCATTGAAGAAATGACTCATAGGATCAGTCATGCTGATAACACTGCGTCAAAGGCGCTGGCCTTTTTCCACTGCTGGGGTAAAAGTGTTTGGTATCCATAACAGATAAATTCTGGAAGACCTCATGCTGTAAATTGGTGCATCCTGGAAGTTTGTCTGCTTTCTGCCGTGCTTGAAAGGCTTTGAAGAATCCACAGAGCCTTGTGGGATTTCACTAGAAATTAGGTTTTCCTCTCTAACTGAAAGTAAAGACCTGAGGCCAGACCTCTTCATTTTGTGTTTTATGCACTTTTTTAAAAATGGAGATTTGAAGATTACAAGATATTTAGGCACATTCTTGCAAATATTTGGCGTAAGACCTTTGTGTATGATACATTACTACTGATAATGTCAGGAAAGTAACTGGAAAATCTCACTGTGAACTTAGGAACCTGTATAAAATTGTTTCATAATCACTTATGTTTTTGAAACTCTGAGATAAAATGCATTGGATAAAAAGCAAAAATATTTTTTCTTAGTTGTTTAAATTTAAACTTGTAGTCAAAGTAAAAGCATCAGTTCCAAATAATGCAGACTCTCTCTTACTACTACCAGTGATGAAAGTAGGTCATTTCAGGAAGGAAGGATGTGGAAAATGTCATTGTTTTACTTAGGGAAAATACACCTGCTTTTTAAATCGTCA
>WEIS01038814.1:0-10276 GCA_013389965.1 Todus mexicanus | reverse complement strand
GAGCAGCTCCCAGGAATGTGCTTTGGCTCAGGCAGGTCCCAGCTGTGGGAAGACTTTGCTTAGTGTCCTTGAAAAGGGCACAGGGGAGGTGAAACGAGCTTCTTGAGCTTTCCCTTGGCTTCCCTGAGCTGAAGATGCCCAACACCATAGAAAAGTGGAAGCTGAAGTGCGAAGTCTGGGCAGCTGAGGTAGATCCAGGGCCTGCCTAGTGGCAAGGTAGATGTCACTGGCTGGAAACTGTCTCCTGCTCCGTACTGATGTGCCCCTTGTTGTCATCTTTGCACAGGCCAACAGAGCCAGCAGCAGAACAGCCATCCCGATTACAGCAAGGCATGGGAGGAGTATTTCAAAAAACAGAGTGAGTGAAACAGGGTTACTGGAGGTGAATCAACTCTTGTGACAGACAGAGTTAACTCTAATCCAATGACTTGCGTCTCCATCCCTTGCCATTACTGGCTTCCAGTCCTCCGCAGACTCCCCCTTGATCCTCTCCTGTTGGTGACGGTGCCTGTAGCTCTCCCCCAGAAAGCTCTCGGTTGTGCTCTCTGCTGTTGCACCTCAGCAGAGGTGCTTCCATTGATCCACGGTCCACAGGAGGCCTCTTGTCCACGCTTGCAGCTGGCTTGCCTGGGGGCAGCGTAGCGCACAGCAGGGACTGATTCTAACGCCGAGCAGAAAGCTGAAGCTGGGTTGTTGAGAGGGTAGGAGAGCTCTGCGCACGTGGAAGAACATGGGCCTGGCTTGCTCTGCTCTGTTAGGAAGCGCATGATGCCGACTTCTGGATTTGCTTCTGACACGGTGCTGCTGGAGCCTTCGGGCGGAGGATGCAGGGTGCGGGCTCTCAGACGGGCCCTGCGGCCGTGGGAAGGTTCTCCTAACGCTCTCTGGCCGCTGTCGGCTCGTCCCTGGCAAGCTCAGCGCCTGTCCTGTCGTATCCACGCAGCAGAGCTGGTGCCGCTCTGCCAGATGCCTGCAGCTGTTGGAAGGGGGTTGGCTCTTCTTTAAGCTTCACGAAAGGAGATCCTGAGCCAGGGCTCGGTGTTGCTGAGTTGCTCATCTCTCCCTTTTCCCATCTTTCTCTCCAGGTCACGCTGCCAGTGCTGCTTCTCAGGCGAGTTCCCAGCCGGACTACACGATGGCTTGGGCGGAGTATTACAGACAGCAGGCTGCCTACTACGGGCAGACACTAGGGCAGGCGCAGGCCCACAGCCAGGTCTGTATCCGCGTTCCCTGAACCCCGCTGAGCCTTCCCTGGGGGAGCTGAGCACGTTGGCCTTGCCCGGGTGTGGGGACTCTGCTCTGGGTTCACGTGGTGAAGCAGCGATGTTTTCATGACTGAGTGATCGCAGAATTGTTGTCTCAACCTCTTATTTCTCTATATAGGGTGAGGGGATTTTGAGGGAGAGGACCAGGAGGTTATTTGTTTCTCCTGGGGGTGTTTCCTTGTAACCTCCAGGCTGTTTGGTGGCTTTGGGGAATTAAAGTATGAGGAATGATGGAGCCAGGTTGGCGCGGTAGCGCAGCCCTGGGACGTGGTGCAGTCGGGGCCGTGCGTGCTGGCTTTGCTGCTGCTCTTGGAAGCTTTGTGCTGGGACAGGAGCTGTGTGCTTGCCTGGGGAGGCAGCGCTCTGTCCCGAAAGGCAGCAGAAAAATGGAAAATAATTTGGAATTACCAGCTGCCGAGTAAAATCTCGCCTCACCTCTCACTCAGAGCACCCAAGGCTCGCGTGGGATTTATCCTGGTTGCACCCCCAGGCCGATGCCTTGAGTATTTGGCAGAAAGCGCCTGCACAGCGCAGCGCACCTTAGATCAGGCTGTGGCTCCTGGGAGCAGAAGCTGGTGCGGATGGCAGCGGCACAGGGCAGCCGGCAGCGGCACGGGGGGAGCCAGCACCGTCCTCCGGCAGCTGCCGCCTCCCCGCCGCTGCTCCCGGCACCACCGGGGTCGAGCGGGGCGAGCCGGGTGCGGGAATCGGCGCTTGCCGCGGGCGCTGGCCAAGTGTGACCCAGAAGCGGTGATAAAAGGGAGTTCTCTTCGTGCCTCCCTCCAAGTCTGGCCCTCGGCAGAAGAGGGATCTCGTTCGGTAAGAGCCACAAACTCCTGGAGGGAGAAGAGCCGAGGGGTGGAGAGCGAGCGATAGGGCAGAGAGCAAATCCACAGCTCCCTTTGGGGGCTCCTCCTGCTCGGTAGGAACGGCGACGAGAGCTCCGCGCGTGGCGAGGGAGGAGAGCTCTTGGCGTTGGGGATTTGCTGCCGCCGAGTAACTTTTCCTTTCCCTTTCCCTCCTCTCTCTCTAGGAGCAGTAGAACAAGATCCTCGTGGCAATTCGTTGTTTCGTTTCGGTTTGGTTTTTTTCCTTGGAATCATCGCGGAAGAAAACCTTCTTTTATTTTATCTTCTCTTTTTTTTTTGTAACAGAGGTTTCTAGATTTGCAGCGTTTCGATGAAGACTTTTCTGTTGGTTTGTGAAACACTAGTCGTAGGAGAATCTATACTGAACTTTTCTAAAGAATCAGGAACAATTAGTCACGTACTAAACCGATGGGACGCGCTGGTAATTTTGTTTCCAAATTTGTAAAAAAAAAGAAAAATAAAAATTTAAAAAAAAAAAATTAACAACAAAAAAAAAACCCACAAAAAGAAAAAACCACGAAGAAAAAAAAACCCACGAAAACCAACAAAACAAAAAGCAAAAAACCTCCGGGATTCTTTTGGGAGAGAAGCCAGAGAATTGGCAGGCGCCAAAACGCACCCCAGAGCTGTGACATTTCAACACGTGGCTTTTTTTTTTTGTGTGTGTGTGTGTGTTCGTGTGCGTTTGTGTCTTTATCTTTTTCCTCCTCTTGAATTTTTCGATCTTTTCTGTCGCGACAGAAACCGTTGGCTTGGAAGTCTTAGGTGGTATGTAACAAATCCTTAAGAAGAAGAAAAAAGTTTCTAAAAAAGGAAAAAAAAAAAAAAGGAAAAAAAAAAAGAAGAATTTTAAACAGTATTTAAAATATTCTTAAATATGTAAATTCATTAAATGTTTTACTGCTAATTTCTTGTACCTTGGCTGTCTTTTGATTTTATTGCATTTTTTTAAAGGAAAAAAAAAAAAAAAGAACCTGAATTATGATATGTATTGTAATTAATTATGTGAATTCTGTCTTGAGGCAGTTCCTGTTCCGCTGTCGAGCAAGTTACGGGGAAGGGGGGAGATGTGGGGGGGGGATCATTTTGTAGGGTTTGTATAATTTCTAGAGTCTAAAGGGGTAATATAAAACCGTGTTAATTTTTTTTTAGCGATCCATTTTGTTCATGTCTCCATCGCTAGTTGCATTTCTGTATCTAAGACCTCCAAGCTTGTTTTAAAAAAAAAAAAAAAAAGACAAAAAAACCAAAACAAAGAGAAAAAAAAAGAGAAAGAAAAAAAAAAAACCCTTTTCCTCTATGCTCTCAGAAATATAAATACCGTTATTTTTAATATTAAAATGAATCTGCTATTAGTACCTTTTAACAAACACTGTGGAACATAAAAAAAACCGTATAAAAGGTAGTAACTATTTTTTAATTCCAAGGTGGGGTTTTTTTGCGCTTTTTTTTTTTGCCGTCGTTGTTCGTTTCTTTTAAATATTTTCTTATCTAATATTTGTCGAATTACCTAGAGAAAGAAATGAATCTAGTATTAACCACAGTATGCGCTGAAGAATTTTGATTTTAATAAAAGGGATAATATGATTTCCGATGTTTACTGTAGTGTTTCTTGTACAGATAACAGTGTNTCTGGAGATGTTTCAAACCCTCCTGGACGAGTTCCTGTGGGACTTGGTCTGGGTGATCCTGCTCCGGCAATGGGGGGATTGGACTGGAGGAGCTTTCGAGGGCCCTTCCAACCCCTGATGTTCTGTGTTTCTGTGACTCGCCCTCCTCAGCTTTCAGGTGTGTTACGGAGCAGGAACTTTTAGCGGCAGCCAGGCCGAGTTTGGGGATAACTCGATGCCCCTCGGAGAGCCCTTTCTTGTCAAAATGCAAGTTTTATGCTCCCCGAACCTAAAATAGCTCCTTGGGCTGCTCCCCGGCTGGACGGGTTTACAGATAGGGGGGGAGGGAGGGAAGAAGATCCCATCTGCAAAGCTGGGAGCGGGAGGCATGTTGAGAGCCGGAAGAAAAGGAGATGTAGCATCTCTAAATATACCTCCAGAGAATCAAGGGAGACAGTGAACGATGGGATAGTAAAAGCCACTTGGAAAGAGGGGAGCGGGGGGAAAAAAATGGCTAGAGGAGGGCATAAAGGCTGCTGATGGGAATTGGGAGCGGGCATTACCGAGAAGACTTCCTTCTAATTCATCTTCCAAGCTCTGTGCCAAAACAGCATTTGGCATGGTTCACAGGGAGCAATTGTGTGATAATGAACCCTAAGGTGTCCCTTAATTGAAGACTGAGTATTACAGATTGTGCCAATAGTCGTAAATGGGCGCAGGATTGTGGGAGGATGCATTTTCTTAAATGTATCGGTAAGTACAGATGAGCGAGTCTCCCCAGTGAAATACCCCTACTATAAATTATGGAAATAATCTCTTTCTGATGCAACCTTTTATTGGGGGGGCGGGGCGGCGAAAGAAATCGCTTGCGAGCCTTTGAAATTTGGCCTTGTCATTAAGATGGTGCCTGCGAAGCCGGGTTTTCATCAGCAGTCTGGTGTCCTGGAAGGCTAAAGTGCTTGAAACGCTCCCAAGTTCAGCAATTTGTTTTCCATTATTGCTGCCTGCTCGGGGCAGAGGGGCCGCAGCCATTAAACTTTGTTCTGTTCTGAGTCCGCGATGGGCTGGAGAGGGGCAGGGTGGGAGGCGACGAGACGCCGTCGTACCTCACCAGGGGCTGGTGACCTCTGGGTTCCTCCAGACCTTCCTCTGGCCCTGCTGCCGTCCTGTCTCTGGCCATCGGAGGTATCCTGGAGGTCAAGGTGATGGTCGGTCCCAGCCCAGGGCTGGCCAAGGCACCTCCTGTTTCGCTCCGAGGTCTGTCGGCAGCTCCTCGTGTCTCCCGGCTCAGGCCCGTTGTGCAGCCCAGAAGCTGCCGTGGTGCCCCCAAGCCACGTCTGTGATCTTGAAGAGGAACCGAACCTCCTGCTCAGCTCTGGGCAAGTTTCGTCCCCAAATAAAGTGGGTTAAGCACTGACCGGGTTAGTTTTTTGTGGCAGGGAGGGTTTTTCTGCCCCTTGGGCAGAAACGGGGCACTGCAAGGAGCAGGGCAGGTCCCTGAGGTGCTGGGTAGGAGCCAGCACATGGGCCGTGGTTTGGGGCTTTGAGGTCTGGGAACAGCAGAGGTGAGAGCGCAGCAAGGGGCCAGCACCCGGCGCAGGACCAGGCCTGGGCGTTACTGCTGAGAGACAGCGAGGACGCCTTCGGTTTGGAGAACACTTTGCCTCTGGAGCTTGGTGATGGGGACGGAGGAACCGGAGCTAAAGGCCATTGCAGGTGAGTGCCCTGGTGAGAGGTCCCCAGCCCCGCCTCGTCGGCTCCTGCTCTTTCCTCTCCAAATCACGTTCCTTCCTTCGAGCACGTTCCCTTTCCCGAGGCAGCAGCTCAGGCGCTCGGCGGCTTGGCTGCCCTCAGCGCGAATCCATCCCAGCTCTGCTCAGCGGCGCACCTTTCCCCGGGGGGTGCGGGTGTCCCGGCTCCGCAGGCCCCGCTCTCGGGGCGCACGGACTCATTTCAAAGGAGAAACTTATCACAAAAACCTTTCTGAGCAGCAGCCCCAAAAAAAGAACCTCCCTGAAGCACCTTGCCGGGTTCACGATGCCCCCGGTGCCCTCCTGGGCTCTATATTCGCTGTGTCCGACCAGGCAAAGGCTCTTTGGGGAGCAAAAGGGAGACCTGAAGAAGGTTTCAAACACTTCCTTCAATTTTCCACCATTTCAGGAGAAGCTGCATCGCGCCCGCTGCGAGTTAAACCCCGACGGTTACTGCAAGAGACGAGCAGGCGTGGGACGGGGCTTTGCTTTTGCTTTTGCTTTTTTTTTTTTACTCTCCCCTAAGTATTAAATATTTAATTGCATTAGAGCAAGAGTATATTTACAGTAAGCTGGGTGGGAGACAGGCGGCGTGGCCGGAGGGAGAGCTGGGGGTATTGAACGTGAAGCTTTTTGACGCCACGCGGATGTTCGCCAGGTCCCACCTGCACCGCTGCTCCTCCCGAGGACCCGCCTGGTCCGTCTCGTTCGTTTCAGGGCTGTTGGTGCTTGTAGGGTCGTGGCATCGGGGTCTCCTGGTGACACGTTGCCCCTACACGGATAAAAGCATCGGTGAACCCTGCCAAGCAGCACACGGGGGGTTTATTCCGTGTCATTAGCCTTCGTTTGGCTGGTTTGGAGGGGCTTCTTCCCCTGGGTTTGCTGTGAGTCGCAGCGGCGCGGGGTGCCCGGCGCGGTTCTTCTGCCCTCTTAGGGCTGGGAAAAACACGGAGGGGATTTACCACAACTTCTCATGCTGGAAAGCAGCAGAAACTGGAGTTACGTGATGTGGAGATGGGTTGAAATGGCCGAGGCTGCCTGGGCTCTTGGCGAGAGGAGACGGGGGTATTGAACGAGCAGAGGCCAGGGCAGCGAGTGAGCAGGCACCGAGCCCCCGTCCTGGTCTGGGCAGCGCCTCGGCAGGTGCTGGGATGGAGGCGGATGGTTGGGTGGGACCAGCTACCCCTGGGACCAGGGGAATGACACAGCAGGTGCCCAGATCCCCCCTGCCACCTTCCTCCAGGTCTGGGGCACCACGGTCAAGGCAGGAGACCCAACAGAGCATCTCTGGGGTTGATGTGGCGGCAGGTACCAACAGCCCCCTACCCAGATTATCTTCCCACCCTGCCTCTTATCACTTAAGGAAATCCTATTTCAAGGGCGCTGTGAAGAGCCTCTGATCCTTGCAGGGGACGACTCGCTCCCTTTCATCCCGGCGGGGCTGGGGTGCAGGTGCCGCGCTCCCGGGGGATTAGACGGTCGCTTCCCTTTGTGTGAGCCATGGCTCAGCAGCGGCCGAGCCCCGGTGAGCCGCACCGGCCGGCGGGGCTCCTCGCTTGGGCCATTCACCGGGGAATATTAAACTTTGCTGCCCTGGAGTCATTCCCCGGGGAGGCAGAGGCCGCTGCGCTGTTTGTTTTGGAGAGAATAGGGCAGGCAAAGGGCAGGAGTCGCGGGAGGGCTCGTCTCTGCAGCCTGTCGCCACAGTCCCACGGCCAGGGTCACCTGTGTCGGGGCAGCCCCGCTCCCAGCGCCCAGCTCAGCCCGTCCCTCGTGCCCAGGCCCCGGGGATGCCGCTCGGCTGCGCTCCAGGGAGGCTGCGGCTGGAGATTCGGATTCCAGTCCTGCCCAGCTTTAGCTGCCACCTCCCGAGGCGGGCTCCTGGCGTCCCCCTGTGGGTACGGCCGCTGCTGGAGTGGCCCAGCCCTGGTGGGGAGCAGCGAGAGGAGCAGGAGGGAGCAACGGGCATCGCACATGTGTCCTCTCGTCCTACCCTGGGCACCGGCCCTCTCCAGGCTGGTGTGTCCCCTGCGGCAGCAGCTCCAGCTGCCCCACTGGGACCCAGGCTGGTGGCACCATGTGGGAGAGACAGTGATGGGATAAGGGAGAGATGGTGATGGGATAAAAGGGAGAGATGGTGATGGGATAAGGGAGAGATGGTGATGGGATAAAAGGGAGAGATGGTGATGGGATAAGGGAGAGATGGTGATGGGATAAAAGGGAGAGATGGTGGTGGGATATGGGAGAGATGGTGGTGAGATATGGGAGAGATATTGATGGGATACGGGAGAGACGGTGATGGGATAAAAGGGAGAGATATTGATGGGATATGGGAGAGATAGTGGTGAGATAAGGGAGAGATAATGATGGGATAAGGGAGGGATGGTGGTGAGATAAGGGAGAGATATTGATGGGATATGGGAGAGATAGTGGTGAGATAAGGGAGAGATAATGATGGGATAAGGGAGGGATGGTGGTGAGATAAGGGAGAGATATTGATGGGATACAGGAGGGATGGTGCTGGGATACGGGAGGGATGGTGGGGTGGGATGTACCCGTCCCCTCTCAAGGTGGTTGCCCAGAGGGGAGGCCGCAGCACCACAGAGGCGGCCGAGGAGTTTGTGCCGTGATTTGCCACGATCATTTCGAGGCCGCCTGAGCCCCGCCAAGCAGTCGGACGCAGCCGGGAAGGTGATTTATTTTCCCTCCTGTTTTGCTTTTGTGTGCCGTGACCTCCTCGACAAAATAATCCTGGAAATACTACGGAAAAAAAAAAAAAAAAAAAAAAAAAAAAAAAAAGAAGAAAAAAAACCAAGAAAAAAAAAAAAAAGGAAAGAGGCAAAAAACCCAAGACGAGAAAGTGAGCGAGAGAGGAGGGGAGAGCACTCAGCATCTCTGCTCGGCTCCGCGGCCTCCTGCAGAGTGAAATGGAGGCAAATAATGCCCTAAAGCTCCTTCCCCGAGCAGCACAATCAGCCCGCCTGGTTCGGAAGGGCTGCAGCTCTGTGCCGGGGCTCTCGCTGGCTTCACCGCACCAAACCCGCCCAGCCTGGAGCTGCCGGGCACCCACCGAGGCGCTGGGGTACATCAAACCCTCCCTGCTGGTCGTGCCCCCCTCGGAGGAGAGCAGGGCCAGGTGAGCAGCGGTTTGAAGAGGGCTGAGGGTCCGTTCAGCTCCATCCTGCGATTGGGGCGTCCTGGGGAGAGCTGCTCTCCTTCTTTTTGCCCCCGGGGAGCTGACAGCACATCCTCCGTGCCGCCCACCCTCGTGTGCCCCATGTTGGCACTGGGTGCTGCGCCCGAGCAAGGGCTGCACCCGTGGGGACCCCTTCTTGGTGCCCTCGGCCAGCTGCAGCCCCACCAGCACGTGGTGAAGCGCCCCAAGCCACGGGGCAGAGGTGCCGCAGGGGCTCCGTGGGTTGGGCAGAGGCACGGGGTGGGTGTGGTGCTCTTGGGGGAACATGGGGAGCAGCAAATGACCCCACGCTGGGGCCACAGGCTCCCAGCCCGGCAGAACCCCCAGGCCAGGCTCTCCCTGGGAATCGCCTCCTCGCTCCAGGGGCAGCGGTGGGAGCGTTCCCGGGCGCAGGGAACATTTGGGCGCATTCCCATAACCGAGTGTCACCAACTGCTGCGGCGCCAGGGCCCGAGCCCCCTCTCCAGCGCCACTGTTTGCTTTGCAGCCTCCTTAGCCCCTATTGAGGCTTTTCAGCTCCGGCCCCTTCAGGGGGTTTAAGTAGGTAAAACCTGAGGAAGAGGCTATTTTCCTCCCTCCCTTTTGAGCCCTGCCTTGTGCCCAAAAGGCCCCCTTGTTTCACGCGTGCCAGTCACCTGGCTGGGCCCCCAGCCCTTTTCTCTCCCAGCCTCCCCTTTTCTTTCTCCTTTCTCTCTTTTGACTTTTCCAGGAGCCCTCGCTCTCCCAACGAGCTTCAGATTGGATCCAGATTGAGGTCCCTTTGTCTTTCAAGGGTTGTACTAAGCTAATTAAATGTGATCCCAACAAATAAACGCAGATCTCCCCCTTACATTCAGGCCTGCCTTTCAGGCAGCACCGGGCGGCCCCTCGCCCCCGCCCGCTGCGCGCAGGGTCCCCCCTCATTGAGTCCTGCCCATTGAAAGCACTGCCAGCATTTCTTTTGTGCCGGGGGTCTCCGAGCCCTTTTTTTCCATCAGAAAAGACCCCCAAACAGCAGCTCGGGGGCCTTTGTGAGTTTGCAAGCAAACGCCAAAGAAAAGCGCCCCCCCCCCCCAACCCTCCTTGAATGCTTTAATAAATGACACATTTAGCAACTTCGGAGGCGCCTGGCTCCTGCGGCAGCCGCAGGGGTGCGATGATCCCTCCTGCCCCGGCTCCCCCGGCAGCAGCAAGGGCTGCGATGATCCCTCCTGGTCCCCCCTTCCCTCCGGCTCCCGGGGTCTCGGCAGCAGCAGCAGCAGCTCCCGGAGCTCGGAGCAGCCGATGGGGTCAGAGCAGCCGCCCCAAGCCGGGCTCGGGCTCCAGGCGCCGGGCAGGGAGCGGGGCTCGGCCGGGGGTGGCGNCGGGCAGGGAGCGGGACTCGGCCGGGGGTGGTGGATCCCGGAGCTTCTCAGCTCAAACCCTGTGGGTCCCGGTGCTGTTACCGCCGGCAAATCCCAGCTCGGTATTAACGCCACACCCCACCCTGGATGGTGGGGCTGCGCTGGACTTTTCTCGGCTCAACTAATATCTTTTTAATGACTTTGGGAGGGGGTAGAGGCTCTGCCCTAGAGCCTGGATTGCTCCAAACAGATGTTGGGGCAGA
>WEIS01038813.1:0-41925 GCA_013389965.1 Todus mexicanus | reverse complement strand
CCTATCCCCTATCCCCTATCCCCCCCGCTCTGCTCCCCTCCGCTCCGAGTTAATGATCTGCTCGCAATTAACCTGTGCCCTCCCACGCCCCCGGCGGGGCAGGGCAGCGCTGTGGCTTTAAGGCGGGCGGTGGAAGCGGGAGGGGGGACAGCGGTGCCAGGACCGGCCCCGGAGCTGCCGGGGATCCCTCGCTGCTGCCTGGCCTCTGTCCCTGTCCCTGCTCCTGTCCCTGCTCGCCATGGGGAGCCGCAGCCTCCTCCTCGCCGCTGCCCTCGCCTCCCTCCTGCCGCTGCCCTCGGCCCCCCGCAAGCTCCTGGTGTTCCTGCTCGACGGGTTTCGCTTCGACTACATCGAGGACAGCGCGCTGGAGGAGCTGCCGGGCTTTCGGCGCATCGTGGACATGGGGGTGAAGGTGGATTACATGACCCCGGACTTCCCCAGCCTCTCCTATCCCAATTACTACACGCTGATGACGGGTGAGTACGGGCATTGCTGTGCCGGGATGCTCCCCGGAGCAGCTCCCCGGCAGACGTGGAGGACTTCTGGACTTCTTCTTCCAAAGATGATGCAAAAATAGCGCAAGTCATGCTGTTAGCTGGGAGTTTAAAAGCTCTGTGGTATTGCAGCTCAGTGTCGCTTGCCTAAAACGTTCTCTGAACTTGGAATCCCTAACATTCTGTGATTCTGCGATTCTGTAAAACGCTGCTTGGAGCTGATTTTTGAAGCCTCCTTGTGCCCCAGGCCCCCCCTACCTGCTGCCACCGCTGCCATCCAGGGCTCCCTGGTGCGAGCACTGGTGGGGGCTACTGCATACAGAACGTAAAAGCAAGTCGAAAAGGCACGGAAAATGAATACAGAGCCTGCTCAGAGCCTTTCCAGTTAATAAAATGGCGTGTAAACCGGGGGTGGATAACTTATTTTCGGTCAGCAGGTCTGTTTTGGCAAGTTCAGCAGTAACTTTGTTTTTAAACTTAACAGACTTTCTTCGTTCGCAGTCCTTGCCTTAACTTTGCCCCAAGTCCTCATATCTGTGATAATCTGAAGTAGCCAAATAGAAAAGCATTCAAGACTTTTGGTTTTGCTTCCCTACAGTTTTTCTGAATGCCCAGGAGAGAGGCTTTCAGAAAATTGAGAGGTTAGTCGTAGTTTTCACGATGCTGATTTGCTTTTGATCTAAGTGGAGCAACGTACGATTGCAGTGCCGCTAGGAAGGTGCACAGAGTACAGCTGGGCCATTTCCATCAGAGAAAGACACCCTGGAAACAACAGTTAAAGTAAAAAACAAACAAACAACACAAAACCAAAGAGAAAAGTTATTCTGGAGTTTCCGGTGGGATTTTTTTCTCCAGAGTTATTTAACAAACAGATCTTCCTCCTTACGAGGAGTGAAAAAATCTGTCATTGAGACACGTGGCATCTTCTGCTGTCCTCGGAACAATACAATGCGGCTTGCTGGACAAGCAAAGAGATGTCATTGTAAAACAAAAATCTGGCATCACTTGTGCCCAGCTTGTTTTGAAACCACTTAACCCCTTCCCGCTCTCTCTCTCTCTCTCTCTCAGGCCCTTTCTCTTGCTCATTTTTGAACAGAAAATAGTACAAAGCGCCACAGGTTTGTTTTTTTTCATGGCTTGGTGCAACTGTATCGATGCAGAGCAAATGTCACAACTGAAGAAAGAAGTGTCATTCCAATCCAGACCGTGTTCCTTAGGTGCATGTAGGCAAACCAGCACAATGCTTCATGTGTGCAAAAAGCCTTTGGATAGATTTGTTAAAGAGAAGAGGGAAAGCAATTGCTTTCACTCATTACCCCATTTAATTATCACTCGTGCTAAGTGTGTATGCATAGAGCGGAGGTTATAATCAGCCTTTTGAGGAGTTTTGAAAACTTCCTATTTTGTACTCATAAAGCAGTTTCAGATTGTTGTTGTAGATAATGAAGCACCACTACTAGACTTTTCACATTTTTAGGGTACCAGAGTTTCTACTCCGCGGCTTGAAGCCATGAGAGAGTCTATGAGACCAAACTCAGCTCTTCCTGCAGGTCTCGTGGCCTTCTTGATGAGAATCTTAATGCAAATATGACTTAACTGCAAATAACAATTCACCTTCATAACACATGAGTCACACCACTGTTAAATAGGTCAGGAACCAAATGAGGACCCAGTTCAGGCGATGAACATACCAAAAGGAAGATCCAAGACTGGACTTGAGCCCTTGGGTTGTTAGTGTAGTCTGTGGCTGTGTCCTGATATGACATCAGGGTAAATCCCGTGGCTGTGTTGTTCTTATTCCTGGTGCCGTGGTGCAGTGTCCACAGAAAGGAGATGCCACGTTTTAGGTGATGGTGGGGTTAGGAGTGTGAGGCACGGCAGCAGATACAGCATTAGCTGTGTTCAGTCTCTGCATATTTGATTCGGAAAACTTGGACAGCTTTGGTAAAAAATGTGGCACGCCAGGGTGACGTGAGAACCGCACTGTAGCGACCTGCTTAGGGATGGAGAAGTTCCTGTCTCCCCGTTGCTGCTGTACAGGCATGGGAAAGCTTAATTCACACCTCACCAGTCACGTATCTTTGCTGCAGAATGGGTTGTAACTGGTTTTGTTTCCATTTGCAACTGGGATGTGTGGGATTTAGACGTTGCCACAGTTTCTCCTGGGAAATCAGAAATCTTGTCCTGAACTGCTGCATCATAACTGTTTTGAAGCTCATTACCATATTTTAGCATTTGTGAGTGCAGTTTCGTAGTATATTGGCTTTTTTCAGCTAAATCAGCTTAAGAAATTTCTGGCCCTTCCTGCGCACTCCCACTCAGACTTGTTCGTTATATTCCACCACTTTTTCAGATAAACACTACCATCCCTTTCTTATCTGCACAAGCATCGTGATTCTGCAGGTGGGTAATTGTTACGGATGATATTCTCTCTCATTTCGATGGCTTTGGAGGAGGGCAGTGGACTCTGGTCCTCAGACGCCATCACAATGGGACAGTTCAGTTGCTTCAAATCTGAACTCACCACCTCCTCCTCCTGCCCAGAGCTGCAGATGGAGTTCAGTAGCATCTGCCCCACCACATCTCAGTTTGGATGCCAACTATACCCGTCAGCCCTGCCAGAAGATAGTTTTCGTTCTAGCAAGCAATGGCCTGCAGTGCAGCCGCCTGATTGTCTGCAGGATCTTTTAGTCATTGTATTTTACTTTACTGATGTTTTTAAGAGGGGAGGCTAACTGAATTTAATATTCACAAGAAACAGCGAGTCTACTGAGCTTTTCAAAGCTATACCCAAATAGATGCAACCATAACTGATTGTCACGGATGACTGGTTAAGATCACGTAAAGAATCACTGTTGAAGGTATTAGCAAAAGTGATTTTAATATAAACTTGTAAAAGTGTGACTTAATGAAGTCCAGTGTCAAGGTTCACTCTATTACTTGCTGTGTGGAAGAAACATACAAAGGAAAATCAAGTTAGAATGAAGCTAGAATTATTTACACAGGCTGGAGACTCAGAAGGGTAAGGGAGACCCTCCCATTGAGTCACAAGGTTCAGAGTAGACCCCCTTGTTTTCTAAATTCCTTCTCAGAGAGGAGTCTAGGTGTGGCCAGATCCAGGCTTAGTCCCACACTTGGTCAACAGTTTTATGTATAACGGATTTAGACACATGGATTTTATTAGTATTAATACAGCATGCTGTCAGCCACTTAGTGAGGATCCGTTGCTAATAAGGGCTCTCTCCATAGTTTATCTGGACTTCAGTAAAGCATTTGATACAGTCTCCCACGGCATCCTCACAGCTAAACTAAGGAAGTGCGGTCTGGACGGTTNGAGCTGGGGCTCTTTAGCTTGGAGGAGACTGAGGGGGGAACTCACTAATGTTTATAAATATGTAAAGGGCGAGTGTTGGGAGGATGGAGCCAGGCTCTTCATGGTGGCACTCAATGATAGGACAAGGGGTAACGGGTATAAACTAGAACACAGGAGGTTTCACTTGAATATTAGGAAGAACTTCTTTACAGGGACGGTGACAGAGCCCTGGAACAGGCTGCCCAGGGGGGTTGTGGAGTCTCCTTTTCTGGAGACATTTAAAACCCACCTAGACAAGTTCCTGTGTAGCTTGGTCTAGGTGGTCCTGCTCCAGCGGGGGATTGGACTAGATGATCTTCCGAGGTCCCTCCCAATCCCGAACAATCTGTGATTCCATCTTGGTGTGGAGGAATCTCTTAGTCTCAGGTAAGGAATCTCAAACCTTGTGAAGCACCTCTCCTCAAAGGGAGAGCTGCCTGGGATACAGTCCAGTTGCAATTCAGGGAGCAGTCAAACTGGGCCTATCCAGCAATTTGTCATTGGTAAAAGGTCTTGTTGCTTCAAGGAGCAACCTTGAGAGACATCCCAGATCAAGGGGAGATCACCACCATACAGCCATGCTGCCTAGCATACAGAGCTCAAGGAAAGCTTACTTAAGCTGTCATTTATGGGATAAAGTCTTTGGCTTGTAGTCAAATTGCACACAATGGGAAGATACACGAGACTTCTTGTACTCACGACTTTCTTTGTCCCTTGATAAATGAGTTTTGGATGAGCCACCCCAGTATTCACGCATTAATCGCATGATCGGTGTTCCAAGCTCATGCATTGATGTTCACCGGGTCACTCTGCTCCTTTGTGGATTGTCTGGAGGAGTTCTTGGCTCAGCTACAGCTCAAGTCTTTACCTCTTCTGAAGCCTGTACCAAACTACTGCTAGTTTGGTTAAGGGGGTCGAGTGCATCCGTCACACTGATGATCAAGAACTGTGGATCTAAACCAACACGCTAATGTGTGCTAATGTGAAGCATACCCCATTTTGCTGAGATTAGGTGCTAGGTGAAGCACAGACACAGCAGGAGGAATGGAGCCCAGCCTAGGTAAACGAAACAGATAAATTTTGGAAGGGAAGCAGAGGGATGGGGAGGACTTGCCTGTGGTCACGCAGTGCTGCAGGGCAGTGGCAGAGCTCTCTGTGGCAGAGCCCCTTCCTGCTTAAATCTGCTGCTGCTGTTAACTTACAAGAAAATATTTGCTGGAGCTTCCCAGAGTGACGCAGAAAGCCTCAGCCCAAAGCCTGGGGCCTGCCTAGAGATCTTTTCCCTTCCTCCATATCTACAGTCATTATGAGAAAGAAACAAGAGGAATGTGAATGGTTTGTCTTCATGTAAAGTCACTGAATCATTCAGGGCACTTGGAAAAGCTCCAGCCTCTCTTTGAGCCAGAGCACTGCATCATGACCCTCTGCCCTGGGGCATCCTCTGGTAGTCTCCCAGGCTCCCTCCTGCCCCCACCATGCAGTCCTGGGTTAGCTCCCCACCCTGCAGTTCTGCACCCACCTTGCAGTTCTCCTCCAGCTCCCACTCCCTCAGCAGTGGTAGCACTCAGTGTAAAGACACTGGGCATCACAGCTGACACCCAGCACCCTGCAGGGTCTCCTACCAGGGGTGGGCTGGGGTGGCACTCCCAGCTCAACAGGAAAGCAAAGAGCTGCCCTGAATTAGCTGAAAGAAGAATGCCAGTTGTTTGAAGCAGCACAAAACACCAGAAAAGTCATTGCTGGAGCAAAGGGTTCTTGCTGACGTGTAGATGAAGTTGTTTTGTTACAAAAATCTGGTGATGTGCAAGGTAGCCCAAGGATGTACTGGTTTAAAATCCCAATCTTCTCTAACGACTTAATTCATCCTACCTTTCTCAGTTTTGGCTTCCATAGTGGCATAAAGAGTGGTTCATAAGTGGGTGGCTTGTTTTCTGAGCTGCCAGGCTGAATCCTACCTGATGTCCTAGCTCTGCATGCTCCAGTTAGGACGTTGCAGTTGTTGACCTGAAAGGGGTGACATAAAATGGCAAATTAGGTAACAGGACCTGTTGCCATTGTACATGTGTTTGAGAGGTCTTTGTGGGGCTTAACAGACACTTAGCAAGGGAGAGAAGAGGGAGTCCAAATATACCTATCCCAAAAGGCTCACTTAATCACACCATGTGCTATTTGTTTCGCAAAGAAAGACATTGCGGTTACAAGCCCTCAGGTTTTTATCCTGTGGGGAGTTTTTAATTTTTCCCTTTTCCTGCTGTGGCCTGGCTCTGCAGGGAGCTCTCACGCCAAACTAAATGGAAAGTCTGAGGTCTTCCCTGTAACGGTTGCAAGCACAAGTTATTGCTTCAGAGCCCTTCATGCCGTATGTCTTGAGAAAAGCTGCTTATGCTGAGGGGTTTAGGTCTCCTTCTACCTGCCAACCCACAGGCATTGGGGGGGTCCTGGTAAACCCCCTGCATCCCAGCTCCCCTGAAGGCCCTGCAGATCAGGGCATGCAGAGGCCCCTCACATTTCGAGCCCCAGCCAGCATAAACACTGGCCAACAGTATCGCTGGAAACCTGGGGAGGATTTATTTTCCAAGATCCTAACAACAAATGAGGTCTTTTCTGGCAGGTCCTCTGCAAGGATATGCCTGCTGCCTGGTCAGCTGTGCAGCCCTGTGTCCAAGAGCCATATTTCTCTTGGCCTCCATGGGAAGCAGAGGGAGTCCCTACTCGCAGAGGTGGGTGGGTGGGGAGGTGCTTGGAGAGGAGCCAGTCAGGGGCCTCCATGTCCCTCTTTGGCAGGACGTGATCTTAAATCCTTGGCAGAGAGGCTGTGAGATCCCATGAAGCTTGCAGGATGGAGGAGGAGGTTGCGCAGAGGATGTTTCAGTCTCTTGCACACAAGATGGGGGCTGTGGTCTTTTCAGGGCTGTCCCACGCTTGCTGTAAGTCAATGATAGCATGTTTGGGGCTTCTCTGAAGTACAGGCGTGATGCACGGTGTTTTCCCAGCCACTGCAGCTCAGCCCTGTGTGTGCCGTCACCACCTTTTCTGTATGGAAGGAGGGTGAGTGGCAACATGGCAGAGGTCCCAGCGATGGGTGACAGTCAAGGTCTACTCTACCAGACTGAAGATTTTCACCGATCTTTCATATTTCTCCTGTCCTTCCTCCACACCTCACTTTCTGTGTTGACATACTTGACTGCTGAGGGGCTTTGGTGGATGATGTTGAGGTCTGATAAATGGCCAATCTGCCTCTATTTTCCCCTGAGCACAGCAAATCTCAATGTATGCTGCACCCCAATTATTCCACATTTTCTGGGAGCAAATGGAATCTTCTCCATTTGGAGTGGGAGTTCCTCTGGGCTCATGTGGACATGTACTGGTACATTTATTATTCGCTGCGAGAGCTCACCTGGTTTACAGCACGGCATCTCCACTCTTCGTCCTCTCAGGACCCAGAGTAAGCCCTGCCTGGTGATGGCTCTAGTGGATGTCTCTTTTCTGCTGCCCAGTTAACAATATCCAGACACCAGCCTGGTCCAGGAAAGGATGCGGACAATTTCTGTTTAGCAGTTATGGAAGTTTTTAACTACATAAACCTTACCTGCATGTTGTCTGAGGCATAGCAAATGAAGGGATAGAAGTCCAACAGGGAAGTTTATTGTCGGTACGCATGAACTGAGACTATCTCAGCTTCACTGTCCAAACTGCGAAAAAAGCCAGAAGGACATAAAGAACATGAAGAGTGACAAGGTAATAGGATTTTTGATTCTAACTCCTCTTTTAACCACAACAGATGCCAGCAGCAGCAAAGATTTAAAAGATTCTGTTCGTGAACACAGTTTTTGAATCAATAGTATTTTCTTTTTCTTGGATTCGATATCTTTCCATTTCTAAAATTCTGTGTGGGGAAGCAAAAGTAAACAAAGAAGTCTGTGGTAATACTAATAACTGGGAGGGAAAGGGTACTATCCTAGCAAGGACATGCTGGAGAAGAGAGTGGGAACGGGGAGGGGTTTTCATTTTCACATTCTTCATCTCGCTTTGTTTACTCCCTGCCTGCAGAAAGGCTGTAATGCCAAGTGCCAAGATTTTTCTCTTTCACACATACACAAAATGTTGTAAAAATCTGTGTTTGCTTTCTACCAGTTAAAAAAATGGAAACACTTCCAAAGCGGAGAACAGAAACAAGTTCATATGCTATGAACTGAAGCATGGAGTTTTTTCCTTCTTACTAGCTACAACCTTGCAGTTCACAGCTAGGACACCTGCTATCAGCTATTGGCAGCAGTAAATGGACACTCACATATCAAGGTATTTCTTTGCTCAGAGCTCACATCACAGCTGATGAACAGAAAATGGCTGGATGCCCATACCCGATCTAATGGTGCAGGCAGCAGCTTTGCCTGTCATTTTGTTCAGGCCCTCTGTAGTGCTTGGAGCTGTGGTTCCCTCAAGCTGTGCCCAGCTGTGGGTGCCCAGGAGTCCCAGCGTGGTTCTTCAGCCCACCACTGCCACTCAGTTCAGGAGCACCTGCTCTCCAGGGACACAAGACCTGCCTAAGCCAGATGCTCTTGAAGCAGTTTTTGTGCACTCCAGCCCTGGGTCCATTGTGAAAGCATTAAATTAAGAGTTTCATGCTCTTGTTAAATGAATCCCCTTCAGAGAAAAAAAAAAAAAAAAGTAATGATGTGTATAGCAGAGATTTGTTTATGCCTTTTGATGTGATCCTGCTTGGATTGTAAAGTCTTGCCTGATGTAGGCTAAGGTGTTTCTGCATTGGATCTGTCTGGTATTGGAGGTCATAAAAAGTTGGAAAGTCTTTGCCAGCAAGCTCTTCTGGGAACATAAATTGTCCATGCACATCTTACTGGTACTGTTTTTGCTTGAGGGCCTGCAGATGGCAGGGTCATTTTGCCAAGATCAGCACTCCCTCCTCGACTTCTCATGAACCCTGGTCTTCTCCAGGCCTCTTAAGGTTTAGCACATGGGCTTTGTTTTTTCCCTGTGGTCTTCCATTTCAAAGCAGGGCAGATGAGACTCAGCAGGGGAAGAACAGAGCAGGGCATATATCAAAGCAGGCAGAGCTGAGCTGTTCAGGGTGCTCTGTGCACAGCAGACTGGGTTCAGTCCTTGGCGATGGCAACACCACAATAACTGCTCCAGAGCGGGAGTACAGCGCTGGTGTCTAAACTCACGCTCGCTTCCTCTTCATGGCAGGCAGCATGAGCAAAACATTTCCCAGACCAAGTCATCCAGCTGGAAGTGGGGTGAGGAGTTGATAAATGAGCAGGTCTGGGTCAGCATGTAGGTGATGCTTCAAGCAAGGGAATAGCAGAGGAGAGACACTGAGCGGAGGGAAGGAAGAGGAGAAAGGGAACTTTGAGGGTGACAGAGCACTGGAACAGGGTGCCCAGAGAGGTGGTGGAGTCTCCATCTCTGAAGATATTCAAAACCCACCTGGACACATTCCTGTGCCACCTGATCTGGGTGAACCTGCTTTAGCGGGAGGGTTGGACTATATGCTCCTCAGAGGTCTCTTCCAGCCCCTATGATTCTGTGACTCTGTGAACAGCATATCTCACTTGGATTGTTGAAAGTTACCTACCTTGCACACGCACAGCTATTTTCATGGAGGAACTTAACTCTTCGCCAGCCTTTATTGTCCCATGGCAGCCTCTGCTTGCATCTGCCCTCCTGGCTCTTGTCACTTCCCAGGGAGTGGGGACGTCATGGTGGGACATGGGAGGAAAGGTTTCACCACAGCAGTAGTAGAGTACATGTAGTTAAATGCATGTACTTGTGTTTGTCGTCAGGTGGATACCGTGTGGGTATAGATTATGGTACCTTTTCTGTGTGGACTTAATATTCATGCTGTAGGTTCTCTGATAAGCCTGATTTGCTCAGTGCAGAGACAGTTTACTTCTGTTTTGTTGCCAGGTGCACCAGGTGTAATATTGTGCATCTGCCACATGCTGCCTCTCTTAAAAAAAAAAAAAATAATAAATTTGGTGTCTCAGAAGAGCATTTTCTCATGTAGATTTAGACACACGTGGTCCCTGTATGATACATCGTGTGTACTGGTGATCCTACACACTGTCCCTGCAGTCAGTGAAAGACCACCGAAGAAAGAAAAGGTCATTCCTGTAGCAAACGCTACAAGAACACACAGTCTGTTTTCCAAATCTCACATACGGTTAAGGAAAGATTAGGTGTGGCACGTAGTGCCATGGTCTAGTTGATATGGTGGCATTAGGTCAGAGGCTGGATTTGATGATCTCAAAGGTCTATTCCTGCCTCAATAATTCTGTGATTCCGTAAGGTGCACAGCACTCAGCGTTACTGTGCCGTTGTTGGGGGTGGCCAAGTGGTTGCATGTTTTCTGGGGGATTTTTTATTTTATTTTATTATTTTTTTGGTTTCATCTTTGTTTTGCACAGATTCGTTTGAATGCTGACAAAAGTGCCTGGAGACATGGGAATGTGCTTTAGACAATGCCAATGCTGTAAGAAGTGTAATGTCCAACTAAACTGTAGCACACAGACTTGCAAATGCTTTTGCTGGCTCTTTTCCAGAAGGATACAGCAGTTATCATATTCCAGGGAACTATGCCCTCTTTGTTTTCCTCTGCTTCTCGAGGAAGGGGTACTTTTTTCTACAATTGCAGTGAGTTTAAGTAATGACATCTGTATGCAGAAATTGCTTTTTGCTCTGTTTGAAACTTTTGAAACTCGTAAGATAACATTTGATTACAAAGGAGAGCCACAGTAATGGAAGCAACAAGAAATTCAGTGTCTTATGCTGACTGTCTAACACGATGTTGCTATTTTGATAATCATTAAAAAGGAGATCACCAAAGGTCATTTTCTCAGGCTGGAAAAAATAAGTTATAACAAGGGATGTAAAGAACTGGGGTTGTACATGTGACTCAAAAGAAATTTGAGAAGTGACCTTAATTCTGTGTATGAGTGTCTTTGGTGGGGCAGAAACACCGGCTATTGCAGGGCTCTTCAATCTAGTGAGAAAGGCAGAGAGTAGCCATAGTTGAAGATTAACAAAAGTAAAAACTAAAATTAGAGACCAGACATACTTTTTGAAATGTTTACTGAAGATAAATATTAGGATGAGGAACCCAAGGCAGAGATTGATTAGTTGGTTATTGATGTCTTCCAAGGAGGTCTAAGTTCTTTCTGGGATACAGGCTTCAGGCAAGCAGGCATGAATGGCTCCAGGAGGCATGAAATGATGATGATTGTTGGTCTGTCTGCTCATCTGATCTTCCCTTCTGGCCCTGTGAACCTGCAGTGAAAATAGATGCCTTATAGTCTTCTAGGCCTCTATTTCAATACAAAAAACCCCAGTTGGAGTCCATAGAAAAATGAAGCTGTCTGACATGAACATCAGAAGAATACTGTCCTCTTTATTAGTGCACACAGTTAATTAAACTTCCTAACAACTCTACAAAGAACCATCTCCGTTCTGTTCCTCAAAGAGGTGGGCAAACTGGCAGCAGACCTGAAATCCTATAGGAAACTCACATCAGTAGCAGCTAGAGATTGTTGTTTCTGAATGCAGACTACACAACACATCATACAAATAGGTGACCTAACTGCTTCAGCACTGACCTGCAGGTTTCTCAGCCTGGCACCTGTTGCCTGCGCAGTTTTGGCAGATTGATGTAAACTCAGGAATACATGGACTTCTAGAAGCTGAAGAGACAGGGCTGTCCTCTGTGTAGGAGAGCTGTGTTTTTGATGTACTATAGAGGCTTCCTTCTAGCTCTTTGAGAATCACAGTGAAGAAAGCACTTGACAGCCTAAAGAGGATGGTTTACTGCCCATTCAATCCACCGGTTCTTCTGTGTTAAACCTGCTTGGTTAAATACGGTAAATTGTGACTGCCACAAATTGGGACTGCTTTTCTCCCCTGGGGAGGAGGAAATGTTTTGCATGATTGGAATACTTCATAGTAGGGAAGGAAAGTTCAAAATCCTTTCCAAGGTCACATGTACCCAAAGTATACAGAGTCCTCTGCTCACAATACATCTTTTCAAAACAAGCATGCCAAGGTTATTTCAGGTCTGATCATCATGCTCAGTCTCACGATAGTCAAAGCCTGTTTTCTGGATTCTTGTAATATCGTGACTCACCAGCTAATGATGACAGTGTCTTACACATGCATCAGTCACTGCTTTTTAAGGTACGGAAATCATGAACTCTCAGTACCACTTAATCTTCAACATTTCTTTTCCCATTTTTATTAATTCACCTGCAGATTAACTCTTTTTTAAAATACAGTATCTTCTCCTCTGACAATGACAAGAAGTGGAAGGTGTTTCTCAGCTATTATATACTAGTTTCTTCTAATATAAAGTTGCCCAAGGGCCCCCAAGATGCAATAAGAGGGTTGAAAATGTCTGATGAAATGATTGCTGTTCCCACAACTGAGAAAGAAATGTGAACATTTTAAAAAAAAACAAACACTAAGAGTAGTGGAAAAGAAAAGTGAAATTAGAATTGGTAAAAAATAAATAAAAAATAAAAAAAATTAACCCCCAGAAAATAAAGGTTTTAATGTAGTTTTTGCTTGTTTGTGGAAAAACAATGTGCCCTATAGATAGAGGAGAGGGGAAATGTGAGTTTCCCAAACTTTGTCCTGTGTTTCCAGATCATGCTGTTATCCCTTCCCGTTCGCAGACTGCTTCCCACAGCCCTCTGGGTCGGCATCCTGCAGGTACCTTAAAACGGCCTCAGACTTGGCAGATGTTGCATGTGTAGGAGGAGCCAGGCATCAACATGTGGCATCTGCGCAGGGTGCCGCTGACGTGGTTTGTGTGTGTGGACTGGCTGCGGCATGTTGAGCGGACCATGGGGTGCCTCACAAGACACATGTTTCTTCTGGCTTCAGCTGTCTAAAAGCTGGCTGTCTGAAACTGAGTGAATGATGTTATCTTTCTCCACAGTTAATAGAGAGCAATATACACTGCCAGAGGATAACTCTTCCCAGATACCTTATATGCTTCTCTTAGGATGGCATGAATTGGTTTCTAGAGGTGCCTCTTCTTCTCAGTTGCCTCTGAGGGGAACACAGGTGGCTGACAAGCTTCAGCAACTAACTTTTAGGTGGCTGAAGTGGGGGATATAGAGAGCTACCTAGAGGTAACAGAGTCAATGAGATTGTACAAGCCGTTGCAGGGTAGCTGAGTTCAAATCAGAGCTTTTCAGCGGATTTGCTGGATGATGCAGTGGTAACAGTGGTGGTGCTGATAGCATTATTCTGCTGGAGAACACCAATCTGATTGTGCTTTTTTTTCTCCTCCATCCCCAAAGGTCGCCACTGTGAAGTCCATCAGATGATTGGAAACTACATGTGGGACCAAAAGGCAAATGTATCTTTTGATATTGGTGTGAATAAAGAAAGCCTGCTGCCTCTCTGGTGGAATGGATCGGAGCCTTTGTGGGTGACAATGATGAAAGAAAAAAAGAACGTTTCCATGTACTACTGGCCAGGTTAGTATGTCAAAAATTGCCACCACATTAACAGTGCATGTTTACATTTAAGCACTCCATGTGCTGTACCATGGCTCTTAAATACAGTTCTGAAATACTGAGAAGAATTATGAGTACTTTACTAAAAACTCATAAATTATCTTTTCTTAGGCCCTGACAATTTGCATATGCTCAGAAAGGAAAAGACTGAAGTGTCACGGGAGGTAGCTTTCCACCAAGTGTTACATTCATAGGGGTGCTGGCTTGCACAGCATCCTCTCCTCTGCCAACTGCTCATTCATCTTGCCCACCTTTAGCTTCTTCTGTGCTGAATGGCTGCTCCGTGAATGGTTCATGGAGCAACACTGCAGACCATGCCACTAATCAAAGTTAAATAGCAACCATCCTTCCCCAATGCTTGTTTGATTCTAACCTGCAAATTAGTAGCTGAGAGCTGAAGAAGATCTACTGTCTAGGGACAGCAAAATCCAGCTGAAAGCAAAGCATCCCTTGGTGAGCTGGCGTGAGTGCTTTTGTCCTCCTTCATCAACTCAGCTGAGATCCCAGTTGCACCTGAGTCTGAGCCGTTCATTCGGAGGGATCTGGCCTTTCTGTTCCTCATCTGTTAGATATTAGACCACTGAAATCACTACAGATGTGTAACAATGAGGGTTTTTTAACAAACAGGAGTCCATTTAGGGCACCACATGAATATAAATGTTCCAGCTGTGCAGCTAGACCAAATCCCTTGTAAGGTACCCAGCTTCTCATCTTTTTGATCTTTTAACTCTGCTACCTAAGCGATATGGCAGTGCCATCCTATGGGTAACTGTGAGCTAGAGGACCTTGTTAGAAGAGCTGTATCAAATACAGCCAGTGTCAGTGTGTAGAGCAGCAGCAGCTGACTCATGCCACGGGCTCCCGGCCAACTCATCTTCTGCATCCCCACGCACGTGTGCCTGGTCACAGTCTTTTCACTGTGCCATGTGGCTAACGGCATCCCGGAAAAAAGGCCACAGTTCTCAGGAAAGGGAAGAAAGAGCAAACTAAGATGAAAAACATTGGAAAGCCATCTACAGTGTTTCGACAGTACTGAAGGGTGAAAAGAGCTGAGGGTAACAATATTGCCATATGGACTCAAAGGCATCCAGGGGACTGGAATTGCAGACTAGGTATGATGGTTTCAATCAACCCACAAAAAAAGCGCTACTTCTAATGGGAGGTCACCCAAGCGACCTAGCAGCAATGCAAATGGTAGGATATAGAAATTATACAAAAATTTACGAATTCTTTTAAAGATTTACAAAAAGACCTATTTCTATAGAGTATTCATTTTTAACTACTAATGTAACTGCACTGAATAGGTATAATTATGTACTGAATAGATGTAACTGTCTACAGAGAGCTACCGAAATCCAAAAAACAATAACACTTTCCACTAAATGCCTTTGGACTTCACCTAGCTCCTTCACATTGCTCTTTGAGCAGCATCTCCCAGGGAGGAGACATACGAGATTTATCCCTTTATACATATGTATGCCCTTCACACTTATCCGTCTATTATTTCCAGTGGAAAACTGCAAGAAAAAAATAGAGACTCCCTTTTCCCAGTGCTTATGCTGCCAAATGTGTGTATTGACTCTCTTACAACACAGAGGGGGATTTTTTTTTCTTGCATAGATCTGGTATTTTAACTGTGAACTGTGACATGCACATGTCATTAATTATTTATCTGTGACAGGCGACCTTTGGGAAAGTCATCAGTGCCTCAGTTCAGCAAATGCTTAAGCACATGCTTATTTTAAGGGTGTTCATGGTCTCAAAGGACAGATTGGCCATACGGGGTCAGGCACAGGGCAGGAAATTGGGTGAAACATAGAACTATTGAACTAAAAAAACAGGGCACTTAGGCTGCAGCAGGACTCCAGGTGTAACTGGAATAAATAGAAGTCACTCTAAATGCAATAGTATTTATCACATTTTCCCTGTATGATTTTTTGGAACTGTTTTCTAGTTCCATAGTAAGGATGTAATCCTTTCTAAAAATTCTAGGTCTATTACTTTAAAGCTTTCATTCTTAGCAGGGCATTTGACTGGGGAGTGATACCCAACAAAATGAAAGAAAAAACAAAGGTTTAATAACCAAGGTGGGTAGAGGTCCCACAGACGTTTGCAGTGCATATGATCTGCTATTAGTGATTAACTTTACAGCCTGAGGATATACTGCTGCTTAGTACTGAGCCTTGCAAATCTGATAAGGATCCAAATAGGAAAAGTCTGGGGAAACTCTTAATAGGAACAGCAATGTACAGCCAAATTCCTCACACTTTATTCTGGAAGATGCTGTTTTCTCTCTAGACAGTGGTGAAGACAAATGACCCTGATCAAATGTAGCAGAAACACGTTGTGAATGCCAGTGAGCTGCTTCCCAGGGTTAACTTACACCACTGCCATTTCCTCCTCAGAGCCAGTTCCAAGCCTTACAAAGCCTGAACCCCAAATCTGCCACCTTGTATTCTTCCCTGTGTTCCTCTCTTGTTTGCAGCCAGTGCTTAAAGGAAGAAAATCCAGACCCCAGCAAAGAGAGCAGGAGCAAAACAGAGCAGGGGGGCTGTTGGATGCGAACACCTATCCATCACAGCTTTAGCTGTGAGCCCAACATAAACACAGCAAAAATGACTCATGGGCAGAATTCATCTGTGCTCTCCTGCCTCTAGAAGTGGAGGAGCCAAAATACCACTGTTCTGAGGGTCCCAACAGCTGCTTCTGCCAAAATATAAGCGCTTAGCTTGTAGGGACATTTTTCTGTTCTTCACAGTGTTTATTAGGCAGTTTCTGCTCTTCGAGGCATTCCTAGGGGAAAAGTCATATATCCTCTGACTGTTGGCTAAGTAAAACACAACAGCTAATGCCATACTTGGGGTGAAATGCACAGCCTCGCACTCGGATCGCCCGTGTGAAGCACTGGAGCAGTGGACGGAGAAGCCCCAGAGGACTATGAGAGCATCCCAGTGGTACCACTGAAGGGAAAGCTTTATAGCACTCCTCACACTCAGCTCAGTGGATGGTGTCACCCCAGACCCTCAAATTCCTTCATTTTCTGGCAGCCTATGCAACTGCTTCAGCTGAAGAGCAGTGACATCTTTTCTAAACAATTAAATGAGAGAAAGTGGGGGGAAAGGGATTCTTAACCCAACTTTCTGCCATTTAAACACAACATTTACCAGACCGTGGAGCCAGTCTGGGAAATTTTCAAAATCTTCTATTATGACATGGTGTGTCCGGATGTTAAATCAATGTTTAGAAATGCAATTTAAAGCTGGCAGGGGTTCAGGTCTCCATGTCAGATAGATAAAGAGGAGCCTATATATCACTGTGAGAGAAGTCCTTATTCCTGCTCCAGTAGTTCTATTTTTTTAAATAAAGGTTTAACATCATACAAAACCGCAGAAAGGTATCTAACATTGCGTCTTAATAAATACAGTTAATCTGTTTGTAGCTTAACCAAGAAAAACTTAACGTTCCCTTTGTCTGGCTCTAAATATTTTAAAATTTCCTTTCCCATAATATTTAAATGAGGAAATTTGCCATTTGTCCTGGCCTCTACCAAAATGAAATTTAAATATTAAAGGGTCTTCATGGATAGTAATTTGGAATTGTAGCAATCCTTAACATCAAAATTCCAATTTTAAGTTCTGTTCATCACAGAGGCTTAAAAAAAAAAATAAATGAAAGAAAAAAGAAAGGTCTTGGTATGTAGGAAGCCTGAATTTTCAGTGTTGCTGTGAATGAGCTGCACATTTGAAGACCAATATTTAGTGGCCAAAATGATTTCTAATTGTTGCTTCCTCTGTAGTCTTGTATGTCATGCTCATCACTTGACAGGCTAGAAATAGCCACCATATCTCAGCAACTAAAATATCCCAGCTCCCCAAGAGGTTAACGCTTCCAGTTAAAATGATCTCGTGAGTAATTCTGAGGAGCGTTATCTGAGGAAATTATAAGCTGATGTCAGTTTCTGAAGAGGAAGAAAGAGGCAAAAACATCATATTAGTCATTGGCTATGAGCAATAATCCACCTGAACTAAAATACCGGGCCTTCCCGAGTGTGTCCTTAACTTCTAGATTGGCTTTGGATCCAATCTTTTCTCACACTCACACGTCAGAGGACAAATTGGCTCCAAAGTTCCAGTTCAGTCGTGAAATTCTAGCAAAGCCCACAGAGGACTACTGCACCAGCTCTAGCATCTCAGGTAGCTGAAAGGCCATGTTTTGCTGGTGGTAGCACCCAAGACATCATGAAAAAGACTGAAGCTACACACCCTCAGGGCAGGGGGCAAGGGCTCCTGCTTCTGGGAGGTGGCTTCAGGTCATTAATGAAACACATTTATTGATGATTTGGTTAGGTTGCAGCTGGGACCTGTCTCATTGCACGACATAATTTCTTGAAGGTGGTGGGTACAACAGTTCTTGTCAAGTAATCTGCAGGCTGTTCATTCAGGTTGCACGTTATTTTTTGTGATGGAGAGATAAACGCTAAAGTATCTCCATGCAGAAAGGGAAGGATTAAGTCATATGTTTGGGGCAACAATGAAAAGTGAGCACCATTACGCACTCCCACAATTTTTATTAAAAAGAATATTAGATAGAGGTTGAAAATTAGGTAAATATGGTTTTCTTTGTAGCTGACTACATTTACTGTTTATTATTGCAAATAATTAATTCTTGCAAACAATCATAATAGACGGGGTCCCTTGAAACACACAAAGAATATGGAGACCTGGGAGCTGCTACCGTGGACCACTGGGTGAAGAGACTGAATCTGTCATTGGGATAGGCCTCTTAGCTTCTGAAAGAGTAACCTCCATCTGACTTATCTGGCTTTCTGTAAATCAGTGAAGATTTAAAAAAACCCCAAACAAACTAAGCTTCAATATTGAAGTTTTTCTAACCTTTCATGGTACTGCTGGGAAGTCGCAATCAGAAGCCTCTTAGTCATCTTAGCCTGCACACAGTGTGCTTTCCCTGTGTCCCAGTATTGCACCTCAGCAATACGAGCTCATGCTGGCTGAGATGACAAATACACTTTACTGAGTGTCCCAGTAAGCATACCACTGTAAATCATCTCTGAAAGTAGCTCCGCTTGCTCTAGTGCCCTCTCTGTACTTAACACCCCCTGTGCAACCTTCTTTCTCCCCAAGCAGCCAGTCAGCTTATGACAGTCCTTACTGCCTATTCCCTTTGTCCCAAAGGAGAAGCAAAGGGACCCCAAAGTAGGCAGATTCAGGCTATGTCTTAGAGTTGCCTTTTTGACCTGACTGTATTGCTGTATATAAGGACCATATTGCAAAAGATCTCTTTTTTCTTTTTCCCTTTTGTCAGAAAATGCCTAATTGTGATGGGAGGACTCTGGGGCTCTCAAAGGATAATTTGCATGAATCCAGTGTTTCTGAAAGCACACTCCTTTTAAATATTAATGTTACTCAGCAGCATAGTAACTGAAGAGCAAAAGGGCAAAAACCCCCACAAAAACATGTTTTTGTGTGTTCAGGGCCATGTTCTCCTATAGGATTTGTTGCCATAAATTTCTGGGCCACAAAATAGACTGTATTTTGCAAGGAAGGCTGCAAGTTACCAAGAGACTTAATTGGTTTGTACTGTTTTAATAAGACCTCCTGGGAAACAGATTTAATAGTGGAGTGCCAGTATCACATAATAAAATAGGGTTTATAGAGGATATTACGATGTAAGATACAGTGTGTCTAACTGGAAAGTATTTGCTGAACTTTCAGGGAACAACATCTAAATCTATTATGTTGGAAGCCTGGAAATGAGACTACGTGGCCACAGAAGTTAAAATGAAAACAAGCTAGTGATTTAGGTGGAAACCATCTACCACAAGGGAATCAGGAGTTTTAGTGTGGGAAGGTCATACAGAGACCTTCCTTTTAGAGAGGGAAATAAAAGGATCTAACGTATGGTTTGCTACAAGCACTCGTGAAGCCAAACTCTTTCCCCTTTTCGCTTCCCAACCACAAGGTTTCCTGCAGGGGAGGTGTAAGGTAAGTAATGGCACAGGGAATTTACAAACCTGAGCTTGGACCCCATGGTGTGGTGTCTGTGATCAAGGTGAAACAGCACAGCTTACTTACCACATTTTTCACTCATAGGTTGCGAGGTCGAAATCCTTGGAGTCAGACCAAGTTATTGCCGCGAGTACTTCAGTGTCCCAACAGATAAGAACTTTGCAGATGCCATCAACGATGCCCTTGAGTCTTTGGGGTATGTCACTAGACTTGTGTGGTGTGGGATTTCCTATTTCAAGAATGAGTATTTGGGTTTCCTGTCAGCCTTGCTCTAGTGAAATTTTGAGGATTGACTCCCGGGTAGGAAGATGGGGGCCAAGACTGCTTTGTTGCACTGTCATAGAAACACAACCATAACAGAAATAGGCCTGTACATTAAGATTGGAGCAAAAGATGTGCTTGTCTTTTCATGTGTAAGTTGCAACACAGAGGAGACATCCTAACTTACTGTTTTTAATTTGCTGTTTCAAATAACTTCAAGACCACTGTGTATCTGTTCACTAACCTGCAAGAGCAGACTTTGAAATGCTTGATTTTAGAGAGAACTCTTCGAGAATTTGGAAATTCTGAAATTCAACTCTAGTCACCTGTTTATGAGACCAATGCTTTGGCTCCTTCTGCATTTCAGAACCTCTCAGACACAATGATTTTGTGCAAATATGAGAATAGAATAGAATAAGAATAAGAATAGTTCAGTTGTAAGTGATCTACAATGGTCATCTAATCCAGCTGATGGGAATGATGGGAATATATCTCTCAACCAGCTCCTAGGGAAAACATAGGCTCCACCGTCTGCTTTCTAGTTCCATCATCTTTCATCCAAATGTTAACGAGGGACAATTCCATGTACTTTGTAAAATCAGGGAAGATTGCACAGCCACATGCGGAGACAATGCCTTACCTTAGCTATAACTAAGCTTCCTCTTGTAAAACCTTTTTGATGTCATAATTTATCCAATTCTGGGACGCACTTCTAGTTTGTTACTTGCACACTGCCGAAGTGATTTGAATCTGAAGAGTTTCATGTTCAAATGCTGAGTGTTGTTTGTCCTTGAAATGAAGGCTCCAAAATGAGGAGAGTGCAGCTGGAGATGTTGCTCCAAGTTGCACACTGGGTCCTGCTGCACAGATGCTCACAAATGACTGTTGTTTACAGCACAGGGCTTAAAGAGAAACTGTCACCAAACATGTGACATGATTCGGCTTATATTTTAAGAAAGTTAACTGCATGTGACATGATGAGTTCATATGTGCCATAGGAGGCTTTCTGGAGCTTCTGCAACACTTTGAATTCAGTGAACAAAAAACGGAATGGAAAACTGAATACAGACACCAGCTCTGACTTGTAGTGGAAACAGAATTACCATGGAAAGATTTTTGGTTGGGTATCATTTGGGGATGAGTCAGGATATGCTTGACGCTCCCTGTCTGGTTTCTCTGAAGCAAGGTGCATAAGGCTGCTCAGGACGGGTTGCAGCTTTGTAATTGAGAAAATGATTAAAAGTGAGGCATGAGCTGTTAAAAGCTCCAGCCCTTCAAGCTGCTGGTTTGGATAGCTGAAGCCCATTGGAAAAGTTTCAATAATTCACCTGGAGTCGCAAGGCTGCTTGCTGCTGCCTTTGGTGGAAAAGAAGAAAAGGGCAGGTGCACAGCAGTGTTGGCGGGGCAGCTCACAAGAAGTGAAAGCTAGTGATTTCAGGAAAAGAGCAAATCCCTGCCACCACAATGTCTGCTGTAAACACCAGCTACAGCTGCTGAAGAGCCAAAATCCTACAGATAGCACTGGAGCTGCAGCAGGTCGGGTCTCAGGTATCCATTTACACACCATCTCTCTTGAATTTCTGCCTTTTCTTTAAACTAAGTGCCCTGTCTGCAGCAAAGCAGGAAAGAAGAAAAAGGAATGATTGTTGCTAGAATTAATAATCAGTTGTGGGTGTAAATACTGCAGGGACTTAAGAAAGGAGAGTAGAGTATGAAGAGATTAAAAACCAGGTAGGTTTTCCTTATCCTTTCTCTTGTTCATCCTCTTTGCTTAGTTCTTTAAAATTTAGCAATTTTCAGTGCTGCTGGGGCAGCCCATAAGAAGTAAAGCCTCTGAAATGCCTTTGTTGTAGGTGTATTCCTTTAGCATGGTTAAGCATCTCTGTGTATATCTTTAGCACATTTTATTGCCATCTGCATCTTCTTCAAAAGCTTCTGACTCCTGAAGCTGTTCAAAGGCTGGCAAATCCAGCTCGTTTCCTTTCCACACCCCAACTAATTGAAAAGGCTCATTAGGCCGATGCTGGTACCAGCTATACATGGAAAACCAGCCTGTGGCAAGGGCAGTCTGTTGCCTGGAGCAGTGCCTTGCTCAGTTGTTCTAATGGCAGGTATTAGTAGTTAATGAGCTGCACTTAACACTCCTACCATTAGCAAACCTTATAGGGACATCAGGGTAGAGAGAGTAAACCCTTGACTGTGGCATGGTGGCCTAGGGGTTAACTTGAGTTTGGGCACCTGAACATCCTGACCCATCTTAACCTCACAGAGGTCGAAGGGAGCTTTATCAATGCCCTCTGCAAGGGCAAGAGTACCTAACGTGTCAGGGAGCCACTGAGCTCCTCTTGCAACCAAAGGAAACCATCCTTCAGGAATATTCTCCAGTGTCCTCAAAGGGGTGCTTTGAAATCATTATTTAGAGCAAAAATACTCACAACTAAGTCAAGCACCTGGTTTTGGCAAGTGAAACTAAAACCTCCCTTATGGGTTTTTTTTTTCCACAACTATAATTGTGTTGTAATCTAGCTACCTCCCTGGATGCGTCATGAAGTTTGCACAGTACTTAGGAAGTGTGTTGATAAAATAGAAACCCCTTTTCAGTATTGCCATCTATGCCATCCAGCTTTCTTCAGCAAGCTTTCCTTAGCCATTTCTTTTGAAAGTTACTTGTGATGGGAGAAGACAGAGCTAATAAACAGTTAGAAAAACAGATTACTGCTTCAGTGAAAGCCATGATCAGAAATACCTCGTTTTCTTAGGAAAACAGGCAAAAAATGGAACCAAAGCCACACTCAATCTTACAAGCTCTGGATGTGCTATACTTGATCCTGCAAACTCCTAAGCATGCTGCATATCTGGAGCTTGTCCCGTTGAAGTCATGTGCAAAGTTGAATGTTCATCCTTACAGCACTGAGCCCTCCCTGAGAAATCTCACCACAGCCTAAATAAGACCACTTGATTTATGCAATAAATCTCTTCCTTAGCTTCTATCTTGGTAAAAATGATTATTTAGCTACAGGTGAGAAAACACAAAGCAATCTAAGTAGCTAATTAATACAGGCACTGCAGCGGAAGACTGTTTCAATAGGTTCAGTGAGTGTGTGTGTAATACAGAAATTACAAGGTTAAATTTTAGAAATTAATTTATGTGTGATAAAGATGGAAAGTAACACTTAAAACGAAATTGGGGGAGGGAAGGGCTACTTCATTTGAATGGTGTTAAAATCATGAAGAGTGAGAGAGAACACTGTTCTGCAGGGACAGTAGTGGAGAAGTTCCCACCACGGCAGAGACCTTCAGTTTGCTACAGGACTGCTCCTCTGAGGCCTTCAGCAAATTTACAAATGCAAATGACAAATCCTAATTCACTCCTTCAGTTCCTCACCTCTGATTTTTTCTCTTCTGTCTCACTCATTACACTGGACTACGCAGGTGTCTTTAATCAAAGAAGCTGAACATGTCAGGACATCACAAAAAGTCTTTTTGTAGGGATCTTGATCTGGGTGAGAGCATCTGTTATGGATTGCACACACTGTCATATATTAAGTATGATAAGACTGGGTTTGAACTTCATGATCATAGATTTGTGATTTTATCCACACAGCTGCTCTAAGGGAGCTTTACAGTGAACTGTAAAGTGATCATGAACATGTCATTAAGCATTGATGTATGCACAATCCCCACGAATTATGCTGAGGGCATTCAGTGCAGAAATGTGTGATCAACTAAAGTTGTGCAACTCTAAGGTTACCCTAGTTTCCCTTTGGTCATATTCCTGAATAAAAACCCCATCTAAAAATCTCACCCCAATTCATACCACTTAGGATTTTGCAAGGTCATGGAAGAGCCTGTCCTGAGTTGACATCAGGGATTTGGAAGACCTCACAGAGAGGAAGGCAGAAGTGCCAAACTTTAATTAAAGCACATTTGACTGATAATTCCCACATTAGTAAGATCATTCAGCACAAATCAGTATTCCTTCCGGGTCTTTCTCTGTTAATAAAGGGAAAACTGCCTTCCTAATTCAAAGAGGTAGTAGAAGGCTGCGAGGCCAGCCTGTGTTTGCATGTGGAAGTCTCTACCTGGCATCTCCGATGGGAGTCTCAAGCAAACCCAGGTGACTTTGGGCACAACTAACAAGCCCAGCCATGCGACAGTGGGTAGGAAAGCCCAGGCTGGAAGCAGAAAATGCTTCTCTGGGCTTTTGTGGGTCTGCATGCTGGTGGGGACAATGACACCAGCAGCCAGGAAAGGAAGGAGCCTGCGTGGTCCCCATGCGCATCAGCCTCTCACTCCTTCTCCTCCTTCCACGTCCAGCAACGGCAGTGCCGAAATGGCTGCGGTATACTATGAGCGCATCGATGTGGAAGGCCACCATTATGGCCCTTCATCCCAGCAGCGGAAGAAAGCTTTGAAGGAGGTGGACAAAGCCTTGAGCAAAATGATGACACTCATCAAGGTGAGTGCTGTCCAAAAATCCAGCTCCCAGCTGTGTCTGGAAAAGGCTTTTAAAACTGCTTTTTGTGGCACTGCTGAGAGCCTATTTAATGCCTGTTAATTGGATCTGTTGGCTGTAAACTTTTATTTCCTGAGAAATGGAGGCTATCAAGATCACATGGAAGTCAAGGCACCATTCCCCTGATTTTTATTTTCATCAATGGCATTATAATCCTCCTAGAGGAGTATTATACTAATAGCCCTGGGTAGCCATAAACCAATATACATGTTGCTCTGTTCATAACTGGTGTTGCTGGCTGGGCTTTATAGCAGGCGAATGAATCAAAGCTGCTTGCTTTCTAAGGTTTGTGGTATCAGACAATTAATTTTTATAGTGGTTTTTATGGTGTCATTCAGAACTCTGTACTTTAAACTTTGTTTTAAAAAACATTATCTAAATGAATTTGCAGTGAGAAAAGGAGGCTACCAGGCTTTTGGGTATATGTCAATTCTGTTAATGTTTCTAATAATGATAAATGCACATTGAAGTTTTTTATGTGTTTCAGTGAAGAGAGGAATATGTGTTTCCAGTTTCACTACACTGTAAAAGCTCTAATGCTAAGTGCTTGTGTTTGGAAGGGGAAAAGAGAAACACTCCTGCCACAAGTGGTACCATGACAAAGTTCCTCTTCCCCAGCCATTTTGGTCTACGGATGAACAGTTGGATAAAATTCTGTCTAACACCAGTTGGGTTGTAGTACTGGGATGTAGCATCTGGTTATTTAGCAGGGAGGTGGGTTTATTTTGGAAAATCTCTCTTTGGTGGTAGCCTCTTAGATTCACCCAGGGCAGCAAGTGAGAGTGGATGCCCACCATGATGGGTGGTGACAAAACACGTTGCAGGACATTTGCTCCTTTTAGTCAACTTCTGCTAAATCAGTGAAAGTCAAATGGGGATTAAAATTTCCAGCGGGCATAGACAGCGTGAAGCTCTTACTGGGCCATGACGACTGTCGTGCATTCACTTCACAGAACAAGGGCCTTGAACATGACCTCAATGTCCTCCTCTTCTCCGATCATGGGATGACAGACATCTCCTGGGCAAACAAAGTGATTGAGCTGAAAAACTACATCAATATGAGTGATACCATACAAATGAAGGACCGAGGTCCTGTCGTGAGCCTGTGGCCAGCTCCAGAGAAGCATGAGGAGGTAAGTACAGTTTATTTGTATTTATTTAGGTTTGTGTTTCCTTTTTAAAAAAAATGACAATTGTGTCTTTTGTTTGCTGGTAACATCCAAATCCTGCTGTCAGAGATGTGTATAAAAATTAGCCCGAGGCTCTTATGGGAAGACAGACTTGGATTCTGTGATGCTCTTGTGATGCTGGTTTTTGAAGGAAAGTCACACCAGGCAAATTGAAAAGCATGAACTTTTACCATTATTTGGCATAGATACCTGTTTTCAAAACCCACCACTACATGCTTCTGATAAATAGCTAAAATATGTTAGCTCAGAATCCATTTTTAGGATTATATATATATTAGTTAATTTATTCATAGTCTAGCTGGGATTTTCAAATGATCTGGGGCAGGCATTCCTATTCCACTAAACTCCCATAGAGTTTGATGTATTAACTCCATTAGACCAGAATTACAAAACAAATTTATTTTTTACAACATTCTGCTTTGAAGAATTTTGATGAGTAAGCAAGTTAGAACCAACCATAAAAGCCCAAGGCTTGAGCTGCAAGGATTTTGAGGGACATATTAAAACAATACAGGGGAAAAAAAAAAAAGAAAACCACTTGAAAAGAATGAAGATGTAGCATCTGTAACTAATCAGACTAGTACATTATAGTTTAATCAGAAACTAATGCTTTAGAAGTCATTATTGCTGTCCTCAGAATATGGATGAGTGGATGTACAAAATGGACACTTTGTGCTCCAGGTGAATAATTTTGTTTTCTATATTATATTTTAGCCAGGTCCAGTATATTGTTATATATTTGTTATATTGTGGCTTGTGCCACAGAGACAATATTTGCTAATTTTTCCACTCAAACAGGCTCTCTGGGAACTGTATAACCAAAATACTGTGAACATTTCAAATTAGTGCTAATACTGAAAGTTGTCTTAGGGGTGTGTATAAGCAATTCACTCAAAGTTCCTGCAGCGGATCACAGCATTTATATATGCTCTCCTTGGCCTTAACTCAGGGATCCCTATTTTTCGTAGGCCGGACCTTCAAACAAGGGCAAATGTAAGTTGTAACTTGGGGTTTCATCTGACAAAGCTCTTAAGCACGTGCTTCTCTCTCATTAAACAGCCTAATATCCCTAAGGAGAATAAAGTACAGTGCCTTGCACCATGGCTTTGGTTTCTTCCTTCATTTCTTTTTAGGACTCTGTTAAGGAAAATAAAGTTGTTTTTCCGTTTCCCAATAGCCAGATTCCTCTATTCTTAATTCACTTTAAGAAGCCACGTTTAGGAATTGGATCGTATCATAACTTTCAGAGTTATCCCATTTTGAAGTACCAGAAGCACTGGTGGAACACCAGGACCACTCCCTAGTCCAGGTCATGGTGGGAAGGTCTGGCTGAGTCATGCCATCACACTCTGGTGCCGTCCTTATGGTAACTGTGCATCAATGCAAATCCCTTGCACACATATACACAGAGGGGGAACTTAGCTAAAAGGACCTTTCATTCTTTGCAGAATTGAGCTATTTCTTCCTGAAGATTAATTATATTTAAGCAAAAGAATGTTATACACTCTGGGGACTCCAAAAACTGCCTCTTTAGGCCATATGAACATCTTCTTTAGGCATTTAAACATTTTTCTGACTAATTTGGGATTTAACCACATTTGTATGAGTATATTCCAGACAGTACAATTAATATTAATAAGCCACTTGTTCGGCATTGTGCAGCTTCAAAGCCACGGGCATTGGCCGATGAATCTCACGGTGTCCTTATGAAGCAGATAAGTAAGCACTATCGGTCCCTTTGATACGGATTCACTGGTTAAGTGTAAGAAACACAGGTGAGATGACGCTAATTGTTCACTCACAAGCACAACGAGGGAATGAGTGGCTGAGACCAAAGGCAATATCCCTTTTCTGCATCTGTGCCCAGTCCACGTGGTGCCTTTGAGTATCTTCCACCACTTAGTTTACTGTCTGCTGCGGTGGTTTGGCTTCTGCTGATCTGCCTGTGTAGGTTGATACGCTCACATGCATACATTTGTGAGTACGTGTATTATAAATATATGTAACGCATGAATTAATGTGTTCCTCTGTGTTGATGATGCAAATTTTCAGAAGTTCCTGAACCACACTAGCAGGTTTTGCATTGCTGTCATCTTTGGATGGACATAGTTCCAGTTTGAATGTGCTGATGACTAGCTATTAATGGGAATTAGCCATTTTACGTGTTTCCACGTACCCATAGGTGCATATATGCTCTTTACAGCCATATGGTGTCCTAACATTTGTTTTCTTTGCAGATATATAAAAAATTGAAAGCTGTGGAACACATGCACGTTTATAACATACAGGATATTCCGGACAGGTTTTTCTACAAAAAAGGAAAATTTGTATCTCCTCTAACACTCGTGGCCGAGGAAGGATGGTTCATAGTAGAGGTAAAGTATAGAAGCAAATACCTAGATATGAAAGTGAAAAAGTCCAGTATATGAAAAATGTACGGTTGTGTGCTGGGCATTGAGTTAAAGTGTAACATCATTTACTTGGGCTGACTACAAAATTAATGTCAACTACCGCTGTCCGCCTACGAGTGCCTAAAGGCATGGCAGCTATGCTGAAGGTAGACAAAGTTAAATAGTCAAGACAGTTCTTTTTTCAGCATCATCAAAAAGCGGGAAGAGTATTTGTATTTCCCGTTCCAGTCCTTTACTCCTCTTTCCCCTGCCCATCTACCTTCATCTCAGAAACAAGAGTGTTTCCATTTCAAGGCCTCCATTCAGCAGTACTGCGTGGCAACTTTTCCTTCTGCCTGGCTTCCCACCCACCAGACTCTGTCCTAAAAAAACCCTGTTTCTCCCAAGCCCTCCAGTCTCAAAAGGGTCAGACTGGGGGTTTACTCCTCTGAGATGCCCAGTGCACACACTGAAGTCTGAGAGCTTCTTAAGCAGTGAATCAATTAGACTTGCACACAGAGAGATTTTTCATACCAACTCATTTTTTTTGCTATAAACTATTGCTGCTGCTCTTATTATAATTTTGCACTTGCATCACTACTGAGCATCTCCACATCACAGATATTACCTGCACCTCACCACAGCTCAGAGAGTGAGGCAACTTATCTGAGTGGGCAAACTGAGGAGCAGTACTAAGTGATTTGCCCAAGGCCATAGGTTAAGTCAGTAAGTTGGTGACAGAACCAAGAAGTCCTGGGTGTTTTTTCAGTATCCCAGTATAGTTACTGCCCATCGCTGCCTTGCAGATTTTTGTAGCTCAGTTGAGCATCTTCTTTCATGACCCTCAGAGCTATTGCTCACCAGGCTTTCCTCAAGACAGTCCACACCACCACATTTCTCACTAGCCAACCTGACTTCAGGATAATCATTTCTGCAGCTGAATAAAAATGCAGCACCTCTAAAAAAACCTGATTGCTTTTGAGTACAGATGGGTAAGCACCACATTTCTAGTTTAAAAAAAAAATATTAAAAATCCAGAGTTAAGATTCAGACATGTGAAGTAGGAATCTGAAACATTTTTGCCAAAACTGGTTAAAAAAATTACAATTAAACTCTTTTGTACAAAAGTTCAACACAGAACATTTTTACATATTCTGTAAAAAAAAAAAGCATTTTAAAAAAATCATTGAAACTCTGACAAACCTTAATAACAGTGCAGCAAACACTACTGCTATGGTAATTATTTCTGTCTCTCTGCCCATTCCTTCCCATTGTTTCTGATTTTCAAGAATGTCCTCTCATTAACGCTGTCAGATTTTCCTTCTCCTCGGTACATTTTCATTATCGGTGAATGGGATGTGAAAATGAAAGTTTCCTGTCATGTTTTTAAAGCAATAATTGAGCCTTCTATTATACTTCCTGCCCAAACCACTGAAGAGGATGTTCAGCTCTTCCCTATCATGCTCACAGGGTGTTTTAACTCGCTGTTGGCTACTGGATAGCTAGAAGCTATTTGAAAAAGGGAAATTTTATTTTTATTTTTATTTTTGGGGAGACAAAGGTGCTGTATCTGTAAAGTTCTTTTTTTTTTTTCCCCCAGCAAGGAGCATAGGAACAAAAGCCCATACACATTTTGGTTAAGGCGGGATGAGGAAGGATTTCATGCACCTCTGGCTGTATTAAAGCTGGTCTGCTAATATTATCTTGTTCTCGCTACATGAGTGACTGGTCCCCATCCTTGGAGCAGAATTTCCCCCAGCTGCTCTCCTGTGTGCAACAACAGCATTAGTCCTGAGAGCTGCGTGCTCACCCTGTATCCAGCCCAGTCTACTTTCCCAAGTTTTAGGGACCAGTTGCATATAATTATGAACATGCAGAGAAAAGTCCATCATGAGCAGCCCCAGACATGCCTGCTCCACTTTTGAGGAGCACTGGTAGCCCAGGCTTAGGCTGAGCATGAAAAGTTAATGCCTTGGTCAAGTCCTCTGTCCCATTTGGGCTTGCCAAGGCAGATGCATTGGGGTGCTGCCAGCACCCTGGCTCCAAAGACGCCCCAGGGCTTTGTGGGGTTTGCTGTAAGGCAGAGCCTGGTGCTCTGGGAGGGCAGCACTGAGATGCTTGTACAGCCCTTTCCTTCAAGCTACTGCCGTTGATGGCTCCATTTCATGAGCTCTCGCTTCAGCTGCAGCTGTGAAAGAAAGTAGTATGTTTTCTGGCCCAGCTAGCAGCAAAAATAGTGGAATCGACTGTGCCTTTGACTGCACATCAAGCTGTGAGTAGGTATGTCCTGGTGTCTAAGTGGGTGATGAAAAAGCACGCTACCTCCTGTGTTTGACATTCCCGGGGAAGCAGCTGAGTCCACGACATCTGACAGGACCGTGGAGGGGCGTAGCTTCAGCAATGACATGATACTGCCAAAGCAGCACTGCAAATTAGATGTGACTTGGCTTGTCTGGAGCTGATGCTAACAAATGCTGTGCAGGTTGCATAATGGTGAGCAGCCCAGTGACAATTAGTCCCCAGGAACCGCGGTAAGCAGAGCCAGAGCATGAGGACATGCTACAGTAGGAAGAGGAGAAGGAGTCTTATTTTCTCCTTGGCTTGCTCTAAGCGTTGTCAGTGAAATGGATGGGGACAAGGAAAGAGATTTAATTTGTCAGCTAAAATTGTTTAATTATCCGGTACATCTGCTGACTATTACATACAAAGAAACATAAGGCATACTCCAGGGGTTCCCCTGGGAAGCGATCAGAAGAGCTACACCTCATAGCCATAATCAGTGCCATACTCAGTGCTCCTGTGCACAGTCTTCTTCTTGGGCAGGGGAGGAAAACAAAAATCAGACAAAATAAATGTTTGTAAAAGGAAAGGGATCCTTGGTCAATCTGCTTCATCATCTGCAGGGGCTGGGGCACCACTTGCTCAGGGTGGGAATGTGGAAGGCTCTGTTGGGGCAAATTCTGTGCTCCTGTGATGGAGTGTGAAGCCCAGACCTGGCCACTTTAGGGAACTGCAGCTTCTCCTCCATAACCATCAGAAAAATTAATTGCAGGGATCTAACGAACTGTCGCCTAAGTAAAATTCCTGCCATGGTTTTGGGGATATGTGGAGCATCATGTGTGTTGCCATCCAGACCAGATAAACTCACAGAGAGAGTTGGTCCAGCATTTTGAGCAGCTCCCAGGGACCAGTGTTCCCAAGGGGGCCAGGATATGGCCAGGATATTGGAGAAAAGGAGACTGAGGGGTGACCTCATCAATGTTTAGAAATACGTAAAGGGCGAGTGTCGTGAGGATGGAGCCAGGCTATTCTCAATGGCGTCCAGTGATAGGACAAGGGGCAGTGTGTATAAACTGCAGCACAGGAAGTTCCACTTAAATATTAGGAGGAACTTCTTCATGGTAAGGGTGACAGAGCCCTGGCACAGGCTGCCAGAGGGGTTGTGGAGTCTGCTTCTCTGGACATATTTAAAACCTGCCTGGATAAGTTCCTGAGTGACTTGATCTAGGTGATCCTGCTCCGGTGGGGGGATTGGACTAGATGATCTTTCGAGGTCCCTTCCAATCCCTAACTTTATGCGATTCTGTGATACGGCATTTTTGTAGATAGCCTGGTAAGAACTGTTAATACAGAGCAGAAGTAAGTAAAGAAGGAATTTAAAAGTCCAACTTAAGCACAATATGGGCAAAGAAACCCAAGAATTATTAAAGTAAGGATCACAGAGGAGGGAGAGAAAACTGAGAGTGGTCTGTGCCAGGGAGAAGGGGACCATCTTAGGTCTGAGCCTGTGTTCCCTAGAAGGAAACTCATTGCTTCAATATTAAAAAAGCAGGGAGAAGAAATAATAATAATTAGAAAGTATATAGTAGGGGTGATAGTTGTATTTTTTAGGCTGACTAGTCAAATGGAGTAAAACCAGGATCTTTTTCTAGGCTGCCAATGGCACGTTGGGCAGAACAACACTCCATGGGAATGCATGGTGCTGGGTGCGAGAGTGGCACCACTCGCATGCAGCAGGAGAGGGACACTACCTTCCTTACCGGCGTCATGTTCAGCCCTGATACTTTGTGCTCAAGGCAGAAATTTAGACAAGTGAGAGGCAGAAAGAATCTCAGCTGGGAGGTGGTTCCTTGCTGAGATGGCAAAACCGGGGGTCACCCTTCCTGGTGGTGACCCCTTGTGCATGTTAACAGGTGTGGGGGGCTGATGGGGTGGTACAGCACACAGACACAGCATGGCACCCTATGGCATCCCGCAGCACCCCATGCACAGCCCAGCAAGCAGGCTCTAACTCTACTCTGCTTTGTCATCCAGAGCAGGGACAAGCTGCCCTTCTGGGAGAATGGGACGGGGTGGAAGGAGGCCTGGCAGAACGGCTGGCACGGCTATGACAACGAGCTTATGGACATGAGAGGCTTCTTCCTCGCATATGGGCCAGGTATGATGCCACTGTCCCTGGTGTCCCACTCCCCTGCAGCCCCACGGCCTCTGCCCCAGCTTCCCTGCAGCCTCCAGCACGTCAAGACCTTGATGTGACTCTCTGCGACGCCCGGAAATTACAAATAGATGGCAGGATTTCCTCACTACAGCTCCATGCCGGGAAGGTTTCTAGCTCTGTGTCTGGTTTATAGCTGGAGAAACAGGGCAGGGAAACATGAGGGGATTTGGTCAGCCCCTCTCCAACGTGCAAGAGCAGTAACTCTATCCATTTGCCCTATTTTCCTAAATTCTGGCCTGATTTTTTAATTCTGTTTGAAACACATGATTTTTATTTTTTTTTTATTTTTTTTTTTTTTTGTGGATTTGGACTCACTAGCACAGAGCACTTTCTTGGGGAATGCTGCAGCATACCTCATCCACCTGCCTGATGGGTAGATGTGAAACCTCTGGTTTCCAGTTCATCAGTTCCTTTAACCACTCCTGAGCACCAAGCTGCAACTGCAGACAGGAACAAAAGCAAAGCAGAACGTGCAATACAATTATTTTAGGCTGTAAAAATTACTAAGCACACGCAGTAAAGTAGCTCCTGTACTTAATAATTTCTTTGGGGGTTTTTGTGGTGTTCTGGGGTTTTTTTTCAGTTTTTAGAAGTAAAAGTAATGAATAAAAACATTTAAAATGTTTTTGCTGAGCTATGTTGTAATTTTCGTAGACAGCCCAGCCTGCTGGGTAAGTCTCAGAAAAGGCAGAGGAGCCATTGCCCCACATTTCAGTAGCTGAACCCTAAGCCACACGATGCCAACTCCTCTCATTGCCTGTTTTCCCTTGCAGATTTCCGATCCAACTTCCGAGCGCCTCCCATCAGATCCGTGGATGTTTACAACATCATGTGCAGCCTGGCAGGAATACAGCCGCTGCCCAACAATGGCTCCTGGTCCAGGGTGGAGTGCATGCTCCAAAACACGGCCCCCTTGGCACCGCTCCTCCCCTGTGGCAGCTGTGCCCTGGCACTAGCTCTGCTCTCCCTGTTCGCCCAGCAGATCTCCTTACCGTGATTCCCGAACAATATTGCTCAGTCTCACCAGCAACTCCAGCCTTCTCTTGGTTTGTGGTTTGTTGTTTGTTTTTTTTTAAAGTTCTTCATTTGAATAATAGCTTCATTAATAGAGTGCTGTCCCCCACTCCTCCATCACGCTCCACAGGCATGAATCTGACCCATCCTGCATTTACAGCAGGTATAACGTGAAGCCAGATTTTGTGCTGCTCACAGCCAGGAGAGTCGGTGTCGCGACTCTAGATTGACAGCACTGGCAGTGAGAGCAGAATCCCAGACAGCTACCCGCAACATTTTCTGGTGTGTGCACGTGGAGATCTCCGAGCAAACGCATCTTATCCAAGCATCTTTAACTGAGAGGCTCACCCTGGCACCTGGTGCTGAGAAGCACGGGCATGGAGATGGACCTCTGTGCATTTAACTGGGTTATTTCTGATTCATTCCTTCTAGAGCTCCATCACCAGCAAGAGCACCACCTTCTCCTTACAGTGCCAGCCAAGCCCCGTCTATACTGACATATTCCTCAAAGAGCCAAGAGCTTTGCTGAGTGATCATAGTTCCAAGAGAGGTGGATCAGCCTCCTTCTTCATTTTCCCCCAAGTGTACCCTGCACACCTCCAGGACCAGGCTTTCCTCACGGACCACAGCAGGTGGGTGGGAGGGCTGTGAAAGGGGAGAGCGATAGAAATCCTCCACTTCAAAACAAAGAGGAAAGTGAAAAGGCGTCTGGACACACAGAGGCCAGGAGGAAGTAGGATAAGGAAGCCTGGCATTTAACAGCCTCTCTGCTTTTCCTGGTGAAGATAATATCATCTGCTCAGGTTTTGGGGTTTCGTACCCAATTGCATTTCTGAAGATTTTTCAACACTTCCTGCTTTTTTACCAGCTCTTGCTCTCTGCACCTTTGCCCAGTGAGCAGCATGTTCCTCTTTATTCTGCGGCAAGGAGACAGGTCTATGCTGATGGATCTCCCACCCTCTCAGTTAATCCTAGTTAATATTTCCACCACAGGGCTATCAAGCCCAAGCAGAGTTGTAATGGTAAAGTCAAATAGCAGAGGAGGAGAGAGCTGTTGCCAGAGGTGCCTTCGGGAGTGCTCAGTGATTTTTCTGATATACCTCTGAACCAGGAGTTTTCATTGACAAACTGTCGTAGGAAGGATTTAGGTGTCTCCCCTCTGCAAAATAAACCTCTAGGACTTATTACTTCTATGGATCCAGAGTCAAGCATGATCCGGGTATGTGTGGTACAGCGTGTTTAAGGGTGAATGATTACACCATGTTAAAAAAACCAACCAAACACCAAATTAAACTTGACAAAAGACTTCTGTAATAGCCCTAAAGATTTATGTGATGTGTTTTTAAAGCTCAAGTGAACCATCAAATCAACTGGGGGAAGAAAAAAAAAAGGGAGAAAATCAGTCTTTGTTATTAGACTGTTGAATATAAAAGGCAATTTAGTGCTTTCGAAGCATTTGCAGTAGCTGTAAAACAGGCACCTATTGTTCAGAGTTCCCTGTTGCTCTTTAATGGACCAGGCTCAATGAATTCACTGGAGCACGTTTTTAAAGCAGAAAAAAACTATCAGTATACAAGATAACCAAATGACTAAACTACCAAGTTCTGTTTGAAAATCAACAGGATACATACAGCTGGTGCCTGCTAGTCCCTCCAGAGCCTGCCATTTTAATTCTTACAGTGAATAAAACTGAAGGTCCTCTCACAAAAGAAAAGATCATAAAAGTATAAGGGTATATTCAGATTGTCCACTAGACGAGCAGAAATTGGAAATAACAAATCAGGTCCATTGAGTTGTTCCAGGGGTGGGTCATGACACACAAAACCAACGTTGACCCTTATGAGTACCTACTGTAACTCATTTTTGTCAGTGTCCACATGCAAATACTGCAGAGTAAATATTATATTTGCAATATGGTTTGTTTGACCTTATTGAAAGCATTGTGTGTACGGTAATAACCCTCAAAAGATACTTGATCTGTAAAAGGGAAATTTAACGGTAGACCTACAAGAAGCTCATAAGCTTCAGGAGAACTGGAGATGATTATTTTTTGAGAAGTTTCAAGCTGAAAGAGGGTAGATTTAGGTTAGATATTAGGAAGAAATTCTTTACTGTGAGGGTGGCAAGACACTGCAACAGGTCTCCCAGAGCAGCTGTGGATGCCCCCTCCCTGGATGAATTCAGGGCCATGGCTAGATGGGGCTTTGAGCAATCTGGTCTAGTGGGAGGTGTCCCTGTCCATGGCAGGGGGTTGGAACTAGATGACCTTTACAGTCCCTTCTGTGATTCTGTGATTCATTCTAAGTGCGTCTTTCTTCCTCAGAAATGTACCTCTGAATCAGTTCACTTTCTCATTCAAAAATCAAGTGTCTTGACTCTTGCCTATTTTTCTGTATACTATGCAATGGAGGTGGGTGTATTTTAAAACTTATTTCTGAATGATGTTTTTTATACAATGACTGATTGTGAATGAGTGAATAATTCTAAGAATGCTGTTCGAAAAAAAAAAAAATGCATCTTTTTGTAAATACTGTAAGATTTTTGAAAAAAAGGAAACCAAAACCCGCCCCTGTAACACCTTGCCTTTCTTGTTTGATTGCTTCATCAAAGCGTGATAAACAGTGTTTGAAGCTTGTGCTGATTAATCATCAGAAAGATGAATGATAACATTGTTTAGAAATGGCAAAGTTGTCAGCATGTAAATTAGGGACATTAAATACATCACACAAGATACTGTAGGTTGTATACGCAGTCCTTTTTTTCCAGATATACCTCAATATTTAACCTTTTGAACACCCCTCCAGGCACATGTAATTCACATTAGCAAATGGACATGACAAACCATTTTGCTCTCCTAAGAGGAGAGGTGAGCCCTGGATGTTCTCTCTGGACCGACTTCTCCAAGCCCACTGTGTTACCATTGCATCAGATGCTTGCACACAAGTCAGGTGCGCTGTCACTGGTACCAGGGTTCAGTTGGTTTGGGCTTTCTGGAGCCCTTGTGGTACACCCTACTTACCAGTACGGGATGGTGCAAATGGCAAGGACACCTTAAAAACCTACACCAAGGGCCTCAAGGATGAGGGACCCTACTCTAAAACCAACAGCAACATTCACAGAAGGGACTTTTCCTTACCTTAATGGACCACAGGGGCAGGGAGAGGACGATGGAGGAGAAGCAGTGCAGGTATATCAGAGTCCTTTCCAGAGATGCTCCCCTCGTGTCCAGTGAACATGGGACCTGCGAATAGGAGGGTGCTGAGGGTCTGCCTGCATAGGGACAGTGGGGTAATCAGTCAGCTCCCCAAAGTGGTGCCAAGAATGGCAATTTCCCACCTAAATAAGCCAAGTCTTTTTTATCAATGATCTTGGCAGCCGTGTAAATGGAGTGGCTGGCCAGGACTCAGCAGATGAGCCCTCCAGCATCCCTCAGGTTGCAGCCCGCATTGCCCACACAGACTGAAGCCACACAGAGACACTTTTCCATTGACCTGGACATTGGCCAGAGCCTTCCACCAGTACCAGGACTTTACAAATGAAGGGTGAATTAAAAGATTTTGTGGTACTGGCCACTTTCCTTTTCTCCTAGATGCTCAGTAGAAGTCAAAACATCTGTCAGATGCTAAACTCAACACCTCAGGGGTAGATGCAGACCCAATGTGCTCTGGGAACTGGGAAGTGAAAGGTATTGGAAAAGCTCTATGCAACTTCTCCTCCTTTTCCCTGGAAGGCAGTAGCAGAAAGGGCAGGTAGCTGCAAATCCAATGGGATTTTTTTTTTTTTTAAGAAAACATGGCTTCATGAAGGGAAAAATTTGAAACCCTTCATTTTAGCATAACGAGTCTTTAATAGCTGTTTTGAAAGACCACTTTCACCTACGTGGAAAAATGGGGTTTGTGTAGGTACTGAAACACATTTATGTTAAGGGAAGGTTATTGCAGAGTGCTTAAAAATAAGAGCATTTCAGAATTACAGTTGACTGGACACTAATTCTCACGCTTCATAGAGATGTTTATAGCTATATAGATTATTCTGATAAAATTTTAATTAGCTGGAAGTCACTGTGGACTTAAACTGGTATGTTACCTCAAATATGGTCAGTCTTTATCAGCCATGCTATTTCCACTCTACCAGTCCAATTTCATCAGAAAATCGCTGTGAGCTGCTAGGCATCTATCTAACCCTGCCTGGTGTCAGTTTGACAGCTCGTCCAGTACCAGGTGAATGCCCCAGAGCCACACCAGCACACCACAAGGCCACCTTTTTCCACAGCTTCTACCAGTTCCCTGGCTGGCTGGGAAGTGTCATCCACTGGGCACGTAGATAAGCTCCCGCTTCAGGGTGGAAGACATCTAATAGCAGTAGCACTGAAATTCCAGTATTTCCGCTGTTGGATGGGCAGGCTGAGGAAAGGAGGCAGCAGCTCCGCCCTCATGGGGGAAGTCCCTACAAGACCTAGACATGGAGATCTTTGCCACACGTTGCTTCTATTATAGAATCAGAGAACGGTTTGGGTTGGAAGGGACCTTTAAAGTCCACCTCGTCCAACCCCCCTGCAGTGAGCATGGACTTCTTTAATTAGATCAGGTTGCTCACAGCCCCATCCAATCTGATCTTGAATGTTTTCTGGGATGGAGCTTCTATCACCTCTCTGGGCAACCTGTTCCAGTGTTTCACCACCCTCATTTCCTTGTATCTGGTCTAGATCTACCATGTTTTAGTTTGAAACCATTACCCTTTGTCCTACTGTAACAGGCCCTGCTACAAAGACTGTGCCCATCTTTCTTATATGCCCCTTTTGAGTATTGAAAGGCCACAATAAGGACTCCCTGGAGCTTTCTCTTCTGCAGGCTGAACATCCCCAACACTCTCAGCCTGTCATCATAAGAGAGGTGTTCCAGCCCTCTGATCATTTTTGTGGACCTTCTCTGGACCTGTACCAACAGGTTCATGTCCTTGTGCTGAGAGCTCCAGAGCTGGACACACTGCTCCAGGTGGAGTCTCAACAGAACAGAAGGGTAGAATCACCTCCCTTGACTTGTTGATCACACTTCTTTTGATGCAGCCCAGGATGTGGTCGGCATTCTGGGCTGTGGGCTCACATTGTTGTCTCAAGTCCAACTTTTCATGCACCAGTACCTCCACGTCCTCATCTGCAGGGCTGCTCTCAATCCCTTCATCCCCCAGCCTGTACCGACACCAGTGATTGCCCCGACCCATGTGCAGGACCTTGCACTTGGCCTTGTTGAGCATCATGAGGTTCCCACGAGCCCACTTCTCAAGCTTGCCCCTTTTATGGCCGTGTTTGTCCCTTTTTCCACACTGACACCAGCAGGGAGGCTGCTGGACGGGGGCAGCTGCCCAAACACAGTGGGTTCAGGGGCAGGATGAGCAGTCCCGTTCCAGGGCCAGTAGTGGGGATGCCCCCGCTCCCTAGGTACCCCAGCCCAGCAGCCCCCCTGACACCCACCCAGCAAGGCACCAGCAGCCACAGGGTCTGAGGGCACCCTGCAGCCACCCTCCCTCCATAAGGCATACGAACGCAGCCTTCCTGCAAAACATGGGGTGATTTAATTAGGCAGGGCTGGGGTAGAAGAGGTCAGTAAATTTTAGACACTAGGATTTTAGCAAGGAAAGTAAGAACTGGGACTTTCATTCACTCTGTGTTTCTCATGACAGCTTTTGCACTTCCTCCTGTTTAATTCTTTTCCTGTTATCCTTTACCCCATGGCTAACTCCCCTTCCCACAGCACCAAGGCTTCCCCACAAACCTGCTGGGTCTGCGTAGTTTCCTGAGCAAGCCTCCTGCCTGCTTCTGCTCTGATTTCACCAGGAGAGCGAGTGCCCTCAGAGAGATGTGGGTGTTTATGTGGCCCTTAATGATCCTTGACAGAAATCAGGTGGATACACTTCCAAATACGGAGGGGACTTGGGCAGCATCTAGAGCTGCTTTTCTTGTCATTGAAGTCTGATTCCACTAGTGGGAAACAAAATACATATGCAAAAGAGTGGAGCAGAGGGAGGCAGGGATGAGTGCTGATGCTCGTTGCTCTGTTACTTGTTCTCACTCACAGCTTTGCTCTAGGTTAAACGTGGCACTCTGGTTCAGTTGTCCCAGCAGGGCAGCTCAGGAGGACTCAGAGCCTTCAGCAGCTCAGGTGGGCTCTGATTAAAGCAATAAAAGACAGAAAGGAAACAGTGATAAGGGCTGAGGAGCCTGGGCTGAGGCAGAGAAGGTGTTGTGCCTGCCTCCCACACCAGCATGGATCAGGGCTTAACTGAGCCCAGGGAGGTTGCTTTGTTCCTCCCTCGGCCACAGCAAATGAGACATTTTAACATCAGGATTGCAGCAGCCTTCAGGAGCAAGAGGCACTGGTCAGTGCACTGGAGCTGCCCCTGTGTCACAGGCAGCTGGCCCCAAACGTCAGCATCCTCCACCGGGACCATGTGGGCATCTCCTCCATGACCAATTTTCCATGACTATGGGAGTGGGCACTGACAACTCTTGAGCAGTCTCCTGTTGTTCTTGAGAAATTAATAATGCATTAAAACATTACTCAGGACATATATATATATTGCTTGGTGAATATTAATAAGCCTTAAAATTGCCTGGAGGCACTGGCCTTGCTGCCTGGCCAGATAGAAAAACGGAGTCCGAGGCCACACCGGCCCTTGCAAAGGCTGCAGAGCACAGGCAGGGGTTGCAGGGCAGCAGCTGCCATCCCTGCCGAACACCCGGCCAACCTGCCCCTCGCACCAGGCTGCCTTTGTGCGTGGGCTCCCAGCCATGGTAAAGGTATATGACTGGTAAATGTATATAACCTAGCCACGTGTCCGTAACAGGCAGGTTTAGCCTTTCTTGAGCGGCCCAATGCGCTGCTCATCCTTCAGTGCTAAGCAGCAATCACTGATTTGTACTCAGGTTAGTTTCAGGTTAGTTCTGTCCCTGCAGGCCACGGCCAGATGAAGTGACTCAGGAGGGGCCTGCTTCTGATTTCTGAGAGGAGCCTCCCACCCTTTACGTGATCCCAGGGCAGAAGGATGCTCTGGCAAATTCAAAAATTACTTTTTTTAAAAATGCTTATTTACCTGCCCATCCATCCATCCATCCATAAATCTCTCTCTCCCTTGCTACTCCTTCCAAGCCTTCCCCCTATTGGGGGGACTTTTGGAGACAATGCTTCGTTTCTGTGTTTGCCAGAGTAGGTAGCACAGTGGATTTTAGCTTACAGCTCACTGGTTGTCCATGAAGATCCAAGGGGTGGGAGAAGGGTAGCCCGTGTAGGACGGGAGCGGGATAACACCAGCTGGCCACGGCCTACGCATCACACACGTCTCAGTTGAGAAGATGCTGTAAGAGAGAAGGAAAGCCTAGCCATGGAGGGCTTCTCTCAGCATGGATATAATAAAGAAACCACCTTAGGCTTAAAAAGAAGGTTTTAAAGCTGCCTTCTCATAGCAGCTGTAAAGGAGGACAAAAAAAAAAAAAGAAGAAAAAAGCTTAATACATTTTAAGGTGGAGTCCAAGCAGTTTCTGAGCTGGATTATACAACCTGCTTGCTTACACTGCTGCAGGGGCTGGATGGGATGACCTGGAACATCCCCTCCTGCCTTAATGCCAAATTTTTTCTTTTAAGAACAGTTTTGACAAAGAAATTTTTTTTTTTCTCTCGAAACAGAATAACCTTGAGACAGCCCCAAGCTTTCCTTGAATTTCATATAGCCTCTTTCTACAAGAACAAGTGGGATGGATGTATATAAGTCCCACTGACAAGAAGATACTTAATATACACGATGTGGGGAGCTTTCCANTGTACCCCATGATGGAAAAGGCTGAAAGGGGTTGAGATTGAGCATGGATTTTCCCAAATCAGCTCCGAGACCCAGGTCTGCTCCAATTCAACAGGCAATATCCAGCCAGGTTTCACATACGGTGCTTCATCATTCCCGACCAGTTCACCATCTCTGCTATTTGCTGTTTCCTGAATCAATCAAGAAACTGGTTATTTTTTCCCACTGAAAATACATAAAATAGTTCAAATATACGTCAAATTATGAAGGATTTTCAATTTGCCATTAGGGTTACCATTTAGGAATTGTTGGCAGATTTATAAATAGCGCCATAAAAACTAACTATGAATCAGTACAAGCCAGAGCTCCTCATCCTGTTTGGAAGAGGACACCACCATGACTGTCGTCACAGTTTCTTTGCGCTGTTCCTCCAACATTTACTGCTACCCTGCCTCGCTCCACACACCCAGCAGGTTTGAGGCATCACGGGGACAGCATTTTGTAGAAATGACCTTCTACCAAAATGCAGGTGCGGGGGCTGGTCTTGTTTGCCTCAACAAAGTCCGTTCTCCCAAATTAAGCTATTGACACAAATCTATCTCCTGCTGTTAATTATGTGGACTAGTTCACACACAAAAAAAAAAGCTGTCGACACAGACTGCTATAGATAGCTTGTTTGGATTTTCTCCTCCCTTGTCCATAGGAAGGGATTGTTCCCGCTAATGTTAAGCTTTGGCACACACAATAATCCTTCCAGGAAGCTGAGCACAACAACATTTCATTTGAGGTTGCCAATAGCATGGCAGAGTGGACAAGATCTTTACCAGTTTCAACCTCTAAATAAAAGGAAAAAAAATCTC
>WEIS01038812.1:0-26261 GCA_013389965.1 Todus mexicanus | reverse complement strand
GAGGAGAGGGAAAGGAGGAAAAAGGAAAAGGGAGAATTAAGGGAGCAGAAAAGGAGAAAAAAGGAGAAGGAAAGGATAAGAAGAAAAAAGGAAAAGAAAAGCAGAATTAAAATGTTTCAGCTTTGCAGTATCTTTGTTGCTGTTTTAATTCAAGATCTTTATCCTGCATGATATGTGCTGAAGTGTGTTCATTTCCAAGTCTGTTTTCCGCATCGACCTTTCCCTTCTCGAAGGTCAGTGAAACCAAGCCCAGAGCTATGAGAAATTCTATCCTTCACGCAAAACATGAAGTTCGTCATCAACTGCCATTCGTTTCCAAAACCTCGCTGACACTAGCAGAGAAAACACTGGGCACAACCAATAACCAAGCTGGGAAAACCAGAGCAGAGAATAAACCAATTAACAGCACAGGCTGGCTACGCATTTCTGGCTGATTCAACAATCCAGACTGCCAGTTTCAAGCTTTCCCCTGGACTTCCCAACATCAAGGGCATCTTTACACCCCCTCCCCATCAATTTCAGTCTCCAGCAGAAAGAACCTGGTGTTCTGGTCTGCCCAGAACGGGGTAAGCACCCAGAAACTCACGTTTTGAAGCAGGGATCCCCCGAGAGCAGGGACATTCCGATTGTGACCTGGAGAGAGGACAAGGCACATCGTTAGGCATGCTGCAGTGAGCTCCTCACTTCACAACAGCCAGGAGGGCGAGGGCTAGGTGTAAAGATTAGCAAGACTTAGATCCTTTCCAAAGGAAAGGGGATGGACTAGGTGACTCTTAAAGGTCCCTTTCAGCCCAAAGGATTCCATGATTCTATGAAATCAGCTTCAGGGATTGAGCAAAGTACTTCTCTCTCTGCCCCAAAGTACCGGCATCAGTAACTCCACGTTGCAGTGGCTCAGCAGGGCACCAGCCTGGCCACCCTGACAGTGCACTTAGAACACCTCCCCCCCGGCCTGTTCATAGTTTCTTTGATGACAAAGAACGCTGTTGAGGGTCAGCGCTTGGCTGAATGGATGCCGAGATATCAAAGGGCAACTCTGACAATGGGAAGCTTCCCAAGTCAGACTAGCACCATAAAAGTAAAATCCTGTCTCCGTAAGCAACAGGACCTTCTCTCAGGCCTGGCACTGCACTCTGGCTGTGATCTTTCCGAATTCAATGGTAGGATTTCCACTTGTGGCAGCACAAGCTGCCGTACCTTTAGGATGGAGTTGTCCTGCCGGGTGTTCTTAGTATCATATCCTTCCAGCAAGCAGCAACGGACAGTGGACCCAGAGCCCGCAAATTCTGCCAGATTTAGATCAGCAAAGCCCAGCTGTAGCCAAGAAAACAATGCAGGGGAAGGGGAGAGAACAAAAATTATTCAATAAAGGGCGGTATGGTGTCACACAGACCAAAGGAAGAGAGCACATCTGTGAGCAAGGGCAGAAACAGGAGCCGCTACACACAGAGTTGTGGCTGTGAAGACCCCCTACTCCGGAGGCTGGGCAGGGTCACATTCCTGATCCCAAGCCAGGTGGACACTCGGAGGCCTTCAGGAAGGCAGCTCCACGTGGAGGAAGGATGTACAGTAGTGGCGCTGGCCAGGACAGTGTTAACCAGCCCGCAGCCATTGCATAACCAAGGACATGGAAGGCACTAGGTCAACGATGTGGAAAAAACAGAATCACGCATACACAAACATAATAAGGCACTCTTTGTATCGGGCCATCCCAGAATGCAGTGGAGCATGTGAACCAGGAGATGAAAGGATATTGTTACAGAGGAAAGTGACACCGTCCCGAAAAACAAAACGGGAGATTTTCAGCAGAGTGAGCTGGAAGTCCAGAGCCACGCGGCACCGCCTGTGCCTCAGCCCCGCAGATGCAGCTGCTGGGCTGGGGAACTCCTGGAGCAAAGTTTCCTCAGCTCCGCTAAGATTTACCTAGCAAGGGGTATGTTTGACAGGCAGAAAGGAAGGGAAACGTTTGGAGAGATTTAGTTGGGAGCTGTCTAAAGCTTCTCTAACAAAGGGGAAGCAAACAGGGAAGGCGACTGAAATGTGAAGATCACGGGCAAATTCAAAGAGGGTACTGATGCCTCTAGAGTAAAGACAAACACAATGACGAGGACTTTTGTTTTTCTGCTCTAACTCCTGGTGTATTAACACGGTGTTTCAAAGAAAAAGTCACAGCTTCTTTTCTGCAGAGCTTTAGCAATAAAAGTCAGTCGTGTCTCATCTGATCTGATCAGGAGAGATGCTGTACCCTCATGTTTAGCCAAACTGTCTAAGCACGGAAAGTTTTTGTCATTTCAACCTCAGGTCAGCTTCCATAAGAACAGGGAGAGAAGGTGGAGAAGCAGCAGCTCAGCCGTCACCGTTACTCTGTGCATAGCAGCACAATTCTCCTGCCCTGGTGTTGACAGCCAGATGAACGGGGAGCTCCAAACAGTAGCATCATCACCCGAAGGAAATGTGGTGCTCTGTCAACTCTGGAAGCTGATAGGGTGTCACAGCACAAACTACAGGCGCTGCCACGTGAACCCTGGCTCCCGCTGTTCCAAATCAAACATCTAAACCACAGTCTGCACAAAGACAGATGATTCAGGGGAAGACAGCAGCAAGATTAGTGTAGCTGCTTCCTCCATTCCATTCTCAAAAGGGAACAAAAGATGAATGCAAAGAAAAGAAAAAAAAAGTGTGGGATAGAGGAAGAACCTTTCTTCAGAGGAAAAAAAAAAAAAAAAGGAAGAAAACCCCCAATCCCTAAATTTTCTCCCTCAAGAATTCTCTTAATGGCAAGAGTTCCTCCGCCTCTTCTAGCAAAGGGCTACACTGCTTGCTGNAGAATTCTCTTAATGGCAAGAGTTTCTCCAGCTCTTTGTGTAGATGTTCCTCCGCCTCTTCTAGCGAAGGGCTACACTGCTTGCTAAATATTCACTGATAAGGAAAAAACAGTGAATTTTTATCTCTCGGAGATAAACAGGACAGGAGAAAGTCACAGAGGGAGCTGCAATCCATCACTGTGACAAAACTAAAGGACAGGGGAGACGCAGCACGACCACACCAGAACAACGTGGGACAGGAGTGGCCCAGACCCAGATGCCTCTTCCTCCACCACAGCACTAATTTCTCCAAGAAGATCGATATTGGGAGACAGAGCGTGGGAGAACCATGCAGCGACTCGTACGGCGTGCTGAGGTCAGAAGCGCTTCTCAGGAAGCAGACTCCCAGTATATAGAGGAAGGATCCCTTAACAAGAGGATGTTTTCAGATGTAACCCTTCAGAATAGTTTCCTCAGTTTTCCAGCCAGTTGATGGTGTTTCTTCCAGCTCGGGGAAAGAGTTTCCGCTTGATCAGTCCTTCCTGTTGGCTTCCTCTCTATAACCCCTGACACTGAAGTGACATTAACGTCAAACCAAAAGGTGCACAAGTGGGTGGAAACTTGGTGTGGAGCACAAACAGCTCCATCGCTCTCAGTCCCTGCTGAAGGAGGACCAGGTAAAGAGGGTGTTCGCAAGTTGGATTCTCCTCTACATCTGCTGCCATGATTGGAGGAGCTTTCAGCTGAATGAATGTGGTTTGAAAAGGTGAGTACTCATTGTTTAGAACAGGAAAATAGTTGTGTGGACATAAACCACCTATTTCTGCTAGAAACGTTAGGAATAGCCAGTCAGTTCTGACACAAGAACCTGTGTGGAACAAGTGTAGTCCACATGGCAAGACTGCAAGGCTTAATCACCCTGTCTGGTGTGACAGCCCTTGCTTCTGAGCTGCCAAAATTCTCAGGTCATCTTCTGTTGAATTCTAGAAGAACGTGTTTGTCTTCTTCACGGGAGACCAAGCAAGACGTCAGCCCAAGAGATGACAAGTACTCGAGATGTGGTCTCCAATTCTGGGCTGGAGCAACGCGATCTCTTTCAAAAATCCCCAAAACAGAACTGGAGACTGAGTGAAGGGGAAGTAGGTTAGAAGACGGCCTGAATAGGAGCCCAGGTTAACTCCGCCACAGAGACATGCCTTCAGGCTTCCTTTAATTCTGCATTTCCAAATGCTGTGAGAAGCTCGAGAATGGACACCGCGGGAGGAACAGGCTGCTGCATCGACTTTGTCTCAGAGGCACGTCTCCTCCACCAGCTATGCTGCTCTCCCTGGACAGGCAGCTCTGCAGAAGAGAGGAATAACCTCCCCCCACAGCGCAAATTTAGTGAAAGAGAAACTGATGGCCCTGGAGACCATGACCTAATTAGCAACGAAAAAGGAACGGTGTGGGCAGCCACATTGCCCTCTGTCACGCAGCACAGCAGCACACAGGAGCGAGTGCACCTCACCCTTCAAAGCCAGTTGCCTCCGTAGTCTCAGGAGAAGTATCGATTAGAAGAAATTCTTATGAGGTTGTGCATGACCTGAACATCTGTTTATTAGAAACTAGCAGCAGTGACTCATTTTCAAACAAACATGGTTTCGGGCTCTGCGCGAGCTCAGCTTCTAAGCCAACATTGTCTCTTGATCCAGCGCAGCGAGGAGAAGGGGTGGCCCATTGTCTCTCCCATAGCACAGGCAAGAAAATCAGGGGGAACAAACCAAAACTAACATCCCTGCTGGTCTGTTTGTGTTTTGCCTCAGCATCTCCTGTGCTCTGGAAGGCAGCGAGATTTCTGCTGCAGGCTTCTGCCTGCTCGCGTGAGGCAGCGAGGTGCCCACCCCAGCTACAGTCGGCTGCTGTGTTCTGCAGAACTGAGCTGGAGCCTGGGCTGCTTTATTAGCGAGACGCTGCCAGAAACCAGAGAGTTCACATCTGACTCAGAACTTCCCCAAAGTTTGAGGACATGCAGATCATCTTCCCAACCCCCTTTCTCAAATCCACATCCAGCGCAATCTGGATCCTGTCCCAGCAAGTCGAATTTTTTGGGAAGTCACTGAACTCAGGCTTAAACTAAGACTTAACGATCGTCTCTCCAGATTGCTTCACACAGCAGCCACTGGTTTCTAATGGGTGTACGGCACTGCCAGAAGACAAGACCATCACCACTCTGCCACATTTGTCCTTTCTGTGCTCTTACCTTTGAGTAGGTTTTTCCGCCCTTCAGCTCCTATAATGGGAGACAAAACAAACAGGAAAAGCAGCTATTATTTGTGCTGGGGAAAAACAGGGGGAAAGTCATTACTCAATCCTGGAATTTGCTCTCAGGATTTCACAAACCTCTGTCTCTCAAGAGTTACCACCACCCTGGGCGCTCCCACCCTCGGTCAAGCACCCTTGATGGAGAAAGAGGCTCTGTTCGAGTCACATCCTGAGCCAAACAATCTCTCCTTCCCACCACTGCCCATGCAATTCCTCTTGTTGCCTAAACAGCAGCTGATATCCCAAACCAGGACCCTGGTGGTACTACCTGCCAGCAGCAGCAGCTAGACACTCACCTTACGGACAGACACGCGGCAGATGCAGGGGTCCAGGAGTCCTGTGGCTGGGTTGGCACTCATTTTACACACAAAGGTGAATTTCTTTTTCCAGCGGACGCAGTTTTCCTGAACTTCCTCTCTGTAAGAATGCAAAAAAGAAAGACAGCCTTCAAATAAAGGTCCAAAGCCAAATCAATCCTGATTATTAAGTGTCTTTTTTAATGACTGGCAACGTGACCTGTAAAGATCCTCAATAAAACAGCTTGGTCCACATCACCTAAAACTGCACCAAAGGTGTTGCATTAGCATCAATACAGGTAAAATCCACTCAGGTTACAAGGAAGACTCATCATGTCATCAACAGAATTTGCCTTTTAAACTTTCATAAGCTCTCCAACATTTCCTGCTTAGTGGGTTGAGCTCATTCATCACCCAGCCTGGACAGAGTCAACCTCTGCAACCCAACTGGGCTGAAGGTTTGCAAGCTTATCTTCCTGCAGTGTGCCTGTTTTGTATGGCCTCTGTACAGCAAATGTGCTACGTGTCCTGGACGGCTTGTCCTTCCCAGGCAGCCATTCCTCCTCTTATGCTGGGACTAAGCCAGCGAGGAAGGCCAGCTCGAAGGAGGACAAAAACGCACATGGAAATGCTCCTGGGTGCCCACACAGACAGGACGATGCCAAGCAAACAAATCAGGGGTGGGTGGGGTTCAGACCTTCAAGCAGCCCCGGGCAGGGAGGAGGTGGTTTCCCTTGCACAGCCTCTCACCAGCCTCCCCTGATCGCTGGGGTGAGTGAGGTCCTCCAGCACAGCCTGAGGCGCAGGAGGAAGAGGAAGGAGCCTTCCGGAGAGCAGGAATCACTTTGGGTATAGCTTTGCCTTCTGCAGAACCCGCACGGGAAGCTGGATTTCACCATTAAAAGGGAGCCAGTTCAAAGAAGCCTGGAAACAAGGTGTGCAGGTCCTTCCACGGGGCTCTGGTTCCCCACTGATCCCCTGCCAGACCTGATCGGTTTATGGCTCAGAGCTTGGCCCTCAGCCAATTAAGTTCTCAAAGTAATGAGGCTGGGGGGGGAGGGAAGGGAAGGCACTTTCGACAGCAATGAGCTGGCAAGTTTGCATCTCGCTCTTATCTCTCCTCTGTGCACAGGACAAAGGGGCAAGGGCACCCGATAAAGTGTTTGCTTTAGCAGGGAAAGGGAGGCTTCCCACCAGCTGACCCAGGCACTGCGTGAGCCAAAGAAATTGGTGGCAAAGGGGAGAACGATCAGTCTTGGTGCTGCCTCAACTCTCCTCCTGGGAAGGAAGGGGCAGAAGCCTCTGCACAGCCCAACAAGCCCTTCTGCAGCCTGGAGGAGAGCCCAACAGGACAGATCTCAGGGACTGGATCCTGACCCAGGAGGTCCCAGCAGTCCTCTGAGCTATTTTGTGGGACTTGAATGTGCTGGCCAAGGCAAACACTGAGACCAGAAAAGGGGGGGGCTGACAAACAGCTGAAACCTGTAATCCTCTGTAATGCCGATAAGGGCTGATCATCCCTGTCTAAATCGTGGGAAAACAGAAGGCAGCAATTCCTTCAAGGCAGTGAACTTCAACTCCTTCCAGACAGAACTTAGGCAGGCTATGGGAGTCATTGAGAAGGGAGATGTCGAAGTGCCGAAAATACCTTGGAATCTGGGATTAATTCAAGATGAGATCTGGTTCTCATCGCTCCACTCTCCAGCTCTTTCACAGAGGAGAAGAAACACTTCCAGAGGGACTAGAAAAGTGTTGCCTATAATGAAATACTCACCAAGCCAGCCAAATCAGGCAAGTGAGGCTTCAGATATGAAGTGCCTTAAATCTGGCTTTATAGTTTTCCTTGAGATCGTTTAGGATACCTCAGATACAGGTGAAAAAAGGAATTCAACAGACTAGAGAAAGGCTTGTGAACACACGTGCTTCAGAAACGCAACGAAGGTTCACGGGCTGCAGAAAACACCAAACATTTTAGCAGCGTTAGTTATCTTTAACAAGTAACCACTGTTTTGCAGAGAGTAAAGCAAATGCTAATTTTAAGGACAGCAGCGCTTCAAGCTGAATCCTGGAAGGCAGCTACAAGGGAAGGATCTTCAGACCCGACAGGTACAACGGCTCGCTGCTGCAAACCTCGGTCCCAAACACAGCTCAGAGTTCTAAGTCCTGCCACAAGAGCACATCGAAGTGACTAAGCTCCAGCTCCCAAACGCCCGTCGCGTGCTCCCCGCAACTGCTTCGTCAGGAGGATCGACAAGAGCTCCTCTACCATGTGCCTCTCCCTACTCCAGTTCTCGCCCGTATTACAATGCAGCGATGATTAAGCATCTGCTGGGTGCTGCTAAGTCCAACGAGGGCTAATTACTTCAGAACGCGGCAAAAAGCACTGATTAGTAATAAGGAGCTCCTTCATCGCTCATTTGCTCTTAGCGTAAGCTCTGCTAACAGACGTTCTGCTTCTTATTAAGGATGTACGTTGGCTTTCCAAAAGTGCTGTAGATACCACAGGGCGCAAGGGATTAGGAAAGGATTTTGCCGGGGTTACGTTACCCACAGAACCGCGACCATGAACCCGAGCCGCAGGTGCTGCAGGGGGGAGGTTGGTTGGGGCTTTTTCTGCCTTCAGAATAGCCTGCACAGGGTGGAAAGGAGTTCACAAGATAAAATGCAGAGCTGCTTTCCAGTCACAAGTTTCACAATCGTTCGACAACGACTTTCAACTTTCTTCTTTAAAGAGTGCCTTTTAAGGGCGGGGGCTGGGGCTGTAACGTTAGAGAAGCCAGCAACAGCACTTATTGTTTCGAGCCAAACTCTTAAAAATCAGTTCCACATTTCCAAAAAGATGGCATGTGGGGAAGCGATGGGCTTCGTCTACCCACCTCCCATCAAGCGATCGTGAGGCTGGTAATTAGAGAACACTAAAATAGGGAATAAAAGTGGACTCGGATGAGAAGCAGTTTCGTATTTAGTCCTAGAACATTCTCTGATGTACAATTAGGAACCATCAAACGGAGACCAAAAACACACAAGAAGCTTGTGAGGGCTGCACCGAGAGAGGCGTTTCCTTCCATCCTGGTCACAAGGCACCTAAAAAGCGAAGCAGAAATTAACAGCTTCAAACCAGAAGTGTCTAATTTTAAGTTTGACTCTGTATTTGCAGAGTCAGAAATAGCTCAGCCCAATGCCTGGGACCAGGTGCCAATTTGACGGGTCTTCAGAAGTTTTATTTTAAAAAAAAGCCGTCTGGACCATTTTGCAGAAAGACTCCCAGGAGGTTGGGTCCCTGCCAAACTAAGCTTTGCCCTCTTCTGACTCGAGACTTATTCAAAGCTGTGTAATTACTCTTCCAGACCTAAATTTACCTCCTTAGAATAAACTGACGCAACTCTCCGACAGCTTTTGCGAAAAGTGGAGCTCCAGAAAGAGCTCCTTGGGGTCTTGCGACCCTGGAGCCGCGCTCATCTCCCTCCAGCACCTTGACTAGGCAGAAGGGACAGTTGACTGCCTCCCCCAGCACCCATCCTACTCCTCAAGAGAAGCCCGACTAGAAAAAGAGCTACCAGGAGCTCTTTCACCGCAGCGTGGTGTGAATCCAAGCAAATGGGAATGACGCACAGGAGAGACCCTCTGGGTTACCTGTGTTTACAGAGTAGCAGGGTGCCCGGTGAAGCCACCAAGGCCTCTTTGGGTCTGGATCTCAGGCACAGCCTTAGCGCAGCTCCGGAGACAGGTGGTGGAACACAGGACAAACAGGTTTAAGAAAAGAGGTGTTTACCAACTGGGATTTTGGTGCCATGGACAGAGTAGCCCTGTTACAGAAAGCCACAAAGCTCACGATGAACGCGAGCGGGCTAAAGCAAACACTTCTAGAAAAAGGCCACGTATACGAGCCATGCTATCTTGGGCTACTGTGAGCGCCTCTCCCACATGAAAACCCAGCTAATGAAACACCAGAACAGAGATTAAAACTTCTATTTACAGACTCAAAGCTGAGGTGTGCCCAGCTGGGTATCGTGCTTCAAACACACGATCCGCTGAAAGAGCTTTGCCTCGCTGAAACATTGAGAAAAGCAGATGTTCCTTTTTCTTTGTGGCAGCAGCCACACGTAAGATAGTTAAAAATATGAAACATCATAAAAAGGCCACAGGGACAGCGAGGGCAATGGCAACAAAAAATAGCTTTCCAATGCCAGGCATTTCAGTAGAGCAACACGTCTCAGTCTAATGTTTCATGCACGGGAGCAGAGGCGAGAAAACCTCAGGCAATGTATAGATAAGCGCACACAAAGAGCTTCTTATTCAGATTTCCTCCTCATCTACACGAAGCGGGAGGGTGAGCTTGCCTATTTCTGATGCTCAATCCACATGCTCACTGTCCCCCTTCTCGGAGATGTAGATCTGTGTCAGACCCTTCAAGCAGAACTAATCCTCCTGCCTGCTCGCGGCAGACGGTGCTCTCCATCCTCCTCACTGGTTCATCGCTGCACGCACAACATCACTGAGGCAGCATCTCCATCTGATAAGGCGCAGGAAAGACAGCACCATTTTAAAGAGGCCAAGGAGCCAACTCCCAGCTCACATTCATTTAAATGTGACACTTCAAAAAGCAGCCTTCCAAGGGGCCCCAACACGCTCCAGCAGTGGGGCTCGTGGGGATGGAGGTGACACAACCTCAGCGATGCGGGTACAATCTTCTCAAGCACGGAGAAAATAAATACCTAGTTGTTTCATGAGATTGCATCTGAAGGGCATCTTCTCCAGCATTTCTTCACACAGCTCTGCTTCCAGCTGCAGAGACCCGCTGTTAAGAGCCTCATCTATCCCCTAGCGCTTCCAGAGGCTGAATCAGAGCACAGACACCGACACTTCCTTAGCCTGGCAAAGTCTGGAACAATCCAGTGCTACGATCCGGAGAAGAGAGTTACTATTTCATCCGGGTTTATCTAGTGCAAAAGCTGTAGGAGAGACCTTTGGTAAAGACATGGAAAAAGGTCCCTGAAAAACCTGTTTCACACCTGCCTTTCTGAGACGCCCAGGTCAGTAACCAGGATTCCCACCGGTGTGCTCGCAGGATGCCAAAATTTGTACCAGCCTAGAGACACCGCAGGTCCTGCTGCCAACAGAGGGGTCTAACTGCTGCCTATAAAGCATCAAAAACTCAAAGGTGGGTGAACATATACATGGAACAGAAAGCGAGCCTGCGTTTAGCCATCAGCTGGTTTAGATACACGATCTGGAACCTGGAGGTATCCCCAAACAACAGGCTTAGGACAGGGTGCTTCACTGCAGTATATGTGTGATTAAAGAACCTGCAGCTCTGAGGCTTTGCCATCCAGATGCCTGGCGAGGAAAAGGAGAGGAATCAAGAGGGAATGAGATGCACCACGGGCAGACAGCAACGAAACGGCAGCGCAGGAATGGATCGAATCAGTGAGAGCCCAGGGCTGCCATCTCTTATCTTCCTGTCAAGCTCACGTAGCTAGGAAGCAGAAGCAAGCGCGGTGCAGCAATAGGTGCTGGGAAGCTCAGTGGAAATGTAGCTCAAGAATGACAGGTGACACACTATACCCCTCAGGGAACACCATACAAGGATCATAAAAAGCCATCTGGATACACGATATGTGGAAATCCAAGATGGTTTAACCTGGGGGTGTAAAACTGTGCTTTACAGCAAATTATTTACATGGAGGAAAGGTTTTGCATTCCCCGAGCAGAAGAGCAAGGGCTGCAAGTCAGTCTCAACAATAAAGTCACTCTGTTTGGACTGGGCTTACATCACTGAGCAGAACAACTGCCAACCCAAAGAGCTGGACGTCTCCCCCCACTGCAAACAACCCCGTATTCTCCAGCTGACAAGCGCTGGTTGTTGTGTAGTAGACATTAGCAGTTATGATGGAAAAATGGCTCAGAGACAGATGATGCAGCCTGGGCTAGCGCGAGAACTGAGCGAGCCTTTGTCATCTGAAACAAGTCTTACTTGGATGTTTCACTGCAAGTGTTTTAGACAAGGGTTCAACAGCAAGGTCATCACATCTATCACCTACTTGCAAAATTAACATCTAAACGCCCAGCAAGCCCATTCCAGTGACCCGTGGCTGGGAAGGGGACACCTCCCCACACCTCCCTCTCGGCATCGCTGTACACCCACTGATTTAGTGCTTCATTTGCACCAGAGGCGAGGCAGGTATGGGCCAAATTTGAAGACAAATGCTTTCAGAATGAAATGTTCCCCCCATAAAATTGCTGTGTCCTGCGCGTAAGGCAAGCTCCAGCATTTCAGGAGAGCTTCCCCACGCTTGCTCAGTTTTGCCTCACGCCAGGAGATGGACATCCATCCACTCCTGCTGTTTGCTGGCACTTCAGGAGGTGGGGGAAGAGCAAACAGGGAAGGAAAACTAGGGGAAAGTCAGCTCAGGAAACTAGATTCCACTTACGCAGTTAATAGCCCAGCCTGCAGAACGCCCGTTCCACTGGAGAAGGGACAAACACAGGAAAAAGGATTAACAGCAACTGTACAGGAAAGAAAAAAGCTAATGGAAGAAATTTCAGTCACAGAGGAGAAGCCAAGGTAAGGAACAGTCAAGACTGTCTCACTGGGGGACAGGGGATAGTGACGACACCACCAACTATGTGAAAGGCAAGTGAGGAAAAGAACTGGAGCAAAAACAATGAGGCGAGCACGAAATAGAAGCAGAATACAAAGAATGACTTTTGAAATCCTCCCTAGGAATAAGCTGGTATCTAGCAGGCAAGTGATTGACTTTTCATGACTTTAACCTTATTTCCAGAAGAAACCTATTTCCGCAGCAGCACGGCTTTTGAACTGCATGTTGCAGTTGCCTCCAAGGCAGCGATCAATCTTGATAAAGGTCCACTGGTACAAGCCAAGGAGTGATAACACCTGCTAGAGAATGGGGGTGGCACTCAATCACCAGTAGAAAACCCTCCAGCATCAGCATTCCTCAGCGGGTATTAACGGCTTCTTTGAAAGGCAGTGATTCAGTTATGTCTGGATACCCCTCACGTGCATCCCGACGTGTCTTTTAGAAGAGACAGACATGAAATCCAGGGGCACCTCGTGCAGAATGCCCCACCCGCAAGAGCTTCCCAGTGCGATCCATCTCGTGTCCTCCAGATCACTGCATGGCGGAGCCACACTCACCAGTACATTCGGGGATTCTGAAACCTGGTGTATTCCCAACCATTCCTTGTATCTAAACCTTAAAACGTTTAAAGTTCCTCCTAACATGAACTATGTTAAAAATTCCGTAAGAAACAATGGAAGTTATTAAAACCAATAGCATGCAGCTGGTGAGTGCTGCAGTGTATTTCATTTCATAATGAAATAAAAGTTGCGCCAAATGGAGAAAGTAAGTTACAGAATAATGACCCTTTAAAACTTCAGCTATAGAACAAGTCAGATGAGTTTTGGAAGGGTATGTAAGGGTGGAGCAGGGAGAAACCGAGGGGAAAGAATTCTACGGGCTCGGCTACAGAGCAGCGAGCGACACGTACGTGGCACTTTACAGAAGGGACGTGCCCCGCAGAGCCAGTTTGCCTCGAGGTATTTATCATTTACATTCTGCCACCTCGCAGCGGAGAAGAAAAGCCAGACACGGGGAAAACAAGGACAAGAAGGGGCTGCAACAGTAAATCTGTGCGATACCTCGGCTGTTACACACTGTGCTGAAGACAGACCAGCCCGAAGCAGCGCACATCCAAGGACTTCTTGCCACATCTACAAGAGAACAAGCTCTTTTTGGTCTGAGGCCAGGGACGTGTGCCAGGAGCAAAAACATCACAAGCAAAGCACCACCAAACTCTTGAGTGTAAAGAAAGGAATAACTGGGTAGATGACTCAGTTACTGAAACACAAGCCTGCAATAACGTGTGTATTGAACGCTCAAAGACGCATGTGCTTTTTTTGAACTCTGACCACGCGCTGAGTCACCACACCAACTCCTACTTCTATTGTTCCGACAGACGAGGTTGGAGCAGGATCAGCCAAGAAGGAACCATGTGCCAGGCTGCCAAGCCCACCACCAGTGTTTTCATCTCTTCAGCAAGTTCACGAGCGTTTCAGGTACAGAAGAAACAAGAAGAGGTCTGCACTGCAGATCTCACTTGAGTCTGCCCAGCTCAGCCACCAGCTACGACACTCGGGTTGCCGTGTGCTGGTGCTGCATTCTTCAGCCTGTCTCAGATGTCTTGTTCCTCTTGCTCTGGTGGCTGTAGGTGTTGTTCATCTAGCTCTCACGGTGGCTCAGTGCTGCAGAAGACTGGGCTACCTTGTGGTTCACACCCAGCACACTGTGAAGAACTCAATTAACTCGGGGCATGACTACCCTTCAGATCGGATTTTCCACAGCTATGGCCACTGAACAATCAAACGTGCTCCATGCAGAAGACGGGCACGGGACAACTTAACTGAGAAGGGCTCCTGAGCTCTTAGCTATGTCTCCAGCAAAGGCAGCTGGAGTTACAGGGCACGAGCAAATGCAAGCTGGGAGACCTCCATGTTACTGGGGGTGGAGGGCACAGAAGGAGGGGAGGTTCAGGCCCATTACCAAGTCAATGGCACAGTAAACCCCAAAAAAGTTAAGAGGAGAAAGAAAATCCTGACTGTCCTAGTGCCTGTTCACCCTTTGGACAAACCACAATTCACATTTCCCCTGTGGTTCCAACAGCCAGAGGAACTAAAGCTTCAGAAGGTCCCAAACGCTTCAGAAAACCCCCAAGGTTTGTTCTGTACAGGTGCTTACAAGATTAAACTAGATTAACCGATCCTATTTCAGAATCAATACGTGTTTCTGTATCACATCGTAGCTGAGAAAGCCTTTTGACTCTGGCAGATCGTAGCTGTAAAATGAAGATTCACCGATTATCCGTTGCTGATATATTTATAAACTTTCCTCATCCCATAAGTGCTAGCTGTCATTCTGAGAGATTCCAGATTTGCTTTTCGCTGACTAAATTTAAACTGTTGGTGAAGAAAGATGGCAAGGAGAACTCCAGCAAGGAGAACTCTGATAATATCCCGACCCACACAGGGTACAAGACACGGCCACAACTCCACGATGCCTTTGTAATGAAGAAAGCTGCATTTCAAAACAAAATAAAATCCATACGTGCCTCTCAAGAGGAGGAAAATGAAGACATGGGTCAGCTCAATACTCCAGGGCTTTGCTGGGATGATAGATCTGGAAAATGAAAACCCTGAAGGGAACTGACCCAAGACTAGGAACAACAGCCCTAATGCAAGTGATGGCCACACGTACACAGGGACAAGGCAGATCTACGGCATGTGAAGACATACTGGTGCCAGAGTAGTTATGTGACATTTTTTGGCCGATATCAACCCTGTTTCAACCAGGAAAGTTTGCCAATATCGCTGTACCAGCGAAGTCTTTACAGTGCAAATTAACCTGCACGAGGCCAAGTTCATTTCTGGCATAATTTCATTAACATCGCGTGATGTAACATCCCTGCAATTCGGCTCAAGAGCACTGAAGAGCCCTTCAGTAAATAAGCTGCCTGAAGTCAACCCCGGTGCTAAAAGTAGGTTTAGTTACCCAAGAGGTAACACCCTGCCGTGTCCAGACGTGTTCCCCGATGAGTCACTTCTCTCTGGTACACATTCAGTCAAAACCAACACAACAGTCCGGGAGAAAGGTGCTTTATGATGGCTCCTGTATAAAGGCACCACGCTGCAGTACAAAGCAGGTCACAGGTTTTAAGGACAAGGTACAAAAACATTCTCCCCAAACCTCCGTCCCCTCCATCCGTATCTATTGCTGTCAGGGCTTATCAGCAAAAAAGCTGCTCAGCACAAGAAGCTGCTGAGTAAAGCCTGCTGTCCCCTGACTCGTCACCATCCTGGTGGTGATGGGCTGGGATTTCTAGACCCTGCCTGTCCCAATTGCCTCTTCCCTTCTGCCCTGACTCCGGAGTGTGTCAGAGCCAGTGTTACATCAGAGCCCAAGAGGGAAGAGAAAGGGGTCTGAGAGCAGTTAGAGCTGCTCTTGCTCCTCTGAAGCCACAGCTCCAGACAAATACAGACCAATATCTCACAACACAACTCGTCCTAATCAGAGAAAGGTAACTTCATACATTACATCTTGGTTGAAAGCACAGCACGGGAGAGCTCGGCGTTTTGTGACAGCAGTCAGTGTTGGCTAAGCCTGGGAGGTGTTAGCAGGAGCTTCCAGCGCTCTGGTGCCAGGAGCAGGGTCCTGAGGATCAGGGAGTTTTTCCCCTCCTCTGTGGCTGTCACTACCAGCTGGATTCAGACTCGTTCCCATGATTCTCCCCTACTGAGACACTGGATGCATCACTTCTGGAGGGAAGACAACATGCAGATTTGTTTTGAAAGAACAGAGGAACTTGAAGAGAAAGCAGGAAAAGCCATTGCTATAAACCTACACCAGAAACGGACCTTAAAGAGAAGAGTATGATCAGCTCCTCCCTGTACAGCAGGAAAAGGGTGTCCAGCAAAGCAGAAAGGAACAGTTGTAGGAAATACTCTCCTCCACAAGACAGAGCCTCCCTTGCGGCAAGGAGCAGGGCAGGCTGCTGAAGACGCAAGATGAGCAGCGCTGCACTTGAAAGGTTTTCAACATTTATGCAGATGCAACTGCCTGGTGTTACCAAGTATGAGATAAACCGTAAAAGGCCACTGACAGAAGGCAGGAAAGAGCTTTCCTACCGAGGGGTTACTGCATAATTCATCTGCAACAGAGGCAAGCAGAATGCCTCTGAACAGCTCTTCTTGCTTAGCCTGGAAACAAGACCCTGCACTAGCTGGGGCTGAGCTGGTACAGCAGGTCTGCGTCAGGGCGAATGCTCCTGCTCCGCTGCAGGGCGATGGAGCATTAAGAGAGCTGGAAAAAATTGCTGAATTATGAATATCCCAGATTTTCCCCTCATGTTCCGTGACACACAGGCACAGCCCGGGCAATGGTGGGAAGAACAGGAACTCCCAAGAGGAACAGAAAAAGCAGGATGAAAACAGAACCAAGCTGGCAAACCTCTCGCCAACCTACACCCATGGAAACAGAAATCCACTGAAAGCCACGATACCACACCTGACCTCGCCGCCTTTGCTGCTTTGAGAGTGCATAAAGCCTGAAAGAATCTGATACAGGGCTGGGGAAAACCTGATTTTCTAAGTCTGAGGTTTTTCCAGACAAGCCTTTGCCTTCCCCCCCCTCTCCTGGCCACTGGCAATTTTATTTCGATGAGCAATATTATCCCTTAAGGACTGGAAACAAAAGTGACTGGACAGAGAACAAGGCATACGGAGAACTTTGTCAGGGTTCACTCCGGCCACCCCGTTTTGTACTCCTCATGCTCGTAACTGGCCTTTCAGGAGGAATGGAAACTCCAGGGGCAGGCAGGGGCACAGGGAGGCATGTGCTGACCAGTCCTTCATTCGGCAGCTAGCTGAGGGAGTCTCTGTTGATCATTAACCCAATATCCATTAGCAGAACTTCTTGCCGCAGTCATTTCATGCAAAGTTTTTTCTTCTGGAAGCAAAACGGAGGTTATGTGAGCACCCCGAACTGAAACCCTGAGGCCACATCCCTTTCACAGGGTTTCAAGCTGGTTACCAACCCCACACAGGGCTGCTGGTCTCTGTAGGTCTCTAAAGCTGCGTTGCTAATTAGTGCTGCAGCTTTCCAGCCCCTCCAGGACAGTAAATCCTCACCTTCTCTTCTTTCCACCCTTAGTGCTTTCAGGCTGAACAGGCAGGGTTCATTTCTTATTCAGAATACAGCACATGACAGTAGAAGTATTTTTAGCTTCAGTCCCATCTCCTACTACAACATGGGACCTCCTTCAAGGCCTCCTCTCAGCACTGAAGTATGGCAAATTCAGCCAAAGGAAAGGCAGAATCCTGCCCTCTTGCCAGCTCAGCTACTTTCTATCCACAGGCAAAGCATCCGTCACACGGACTGTATGTGCTATTGCTTATCTAGAACATCCTGCCTCTTCCACGCTTGCCTCCTCCCAATCCTCCACTCTCCATGTGCCTCCTCTTCGTTTCCCTCCTCACCCCCATAACCCCACATCCCATTTCCTCGATGTTTCCTCAATCGAGCTGCGCAGAAGAGCCACGAGAAGCACGTGAAAATGACATCCACAAAGATCAGCCAATTTGAGTCCTGCAGAACAATTCCCTTTCTTGCTCATCAGATTAAAAATACCCCAAACAAGAAGGCTGTTGATCCAGCGAACACAGGCACAACTGTTTGCCTAGTGGGAAGTGCCTTCAAACCCAGGCACTAAACCGAGATGCCGAGTCCCGCTGTATGGTACCAGAGAGATCACGATGCCAAGTCTGGATTACGATAGCGATGTGCGTCGTGTCTCCCAGCATGTGCACAAAGGCATAAGAAGAATAAACTGCAAGAAAGAAAGAAAAGCCTCTCATCCTGCAGGGTGAGCAGCTGGTCCTGGGGTGGGGTAACACACCCAGCCACTTGAAATAACACCAGAAATAATCACCTTTCCAGAACCGATTAGTGGGGCCGAGGTCAGAGGCCCTTACAGAAGAAACGAGCAGATCATTCCTAAAAGCTTCTGGTTTATTATATAAAAAGCCACGGCTACGAAATAATTCCTGACCCACTTCGGAGCAGGCTGCAAGCCCAGGGCGGCGCCAGCAGCCCACGGAGGATGCAGAACATGCTCTGTTTGAAAAAGGGCGGGCGCACACAGAGCCACATCCATCTGTCCTCGCACGGATGAGACCTGCCAGAGCCAAGCGCAGGTGGAGGCTGCACGAGCTCGCGGTCCCGCTCCGGCCGGCCTGGAGCATGCAGACCTGCCCCCAAGGGAACGAGGATTCTGAGCTGAGGCAGATGCTGGGTTCTTTCCTGAAACGCTACCAGATGTAGCTTCCTGCAATAAAATAATAGGGAGAAATAAATCCGTACCTACCTCATTTATCTAGAAACCGGTACCAGAACAACTTGCCATTGGCAACTTGCGGCCTATTAAAATACCAACCGCTGTGCAGCGAGACCACAGGCTGCCCAAGGCATGCATGAATTCCTCGGAAATACAGCTCCAAAGCTAGAGTCAACACCGACGGCAGCTCGAGAGCACAAAGAATAAACAGACTGGAAGCCATTTAGGTTTTCCCCTGTATTTCAGAAACAAACACACGTCTCAAGGCAGGGGGGAGCACCCTCCCCTACCTCCCCTTGTCCTTGTCCAGAGCTGGGGGTATTGCCACGCGGCAAACCAAGCGGGCCCCAGGCTCAGGCTCAAAGCAGAACATTAATTTCCAATGAGTTATTTTTTGAGCCAAGGGCTGCTGAAGTCTTGCAGATAACGCTGTTGCTAAGAGTTCGCTGTCAAAGCAACGCCGGCTCAGCAGCGGCGAGGAGGGGGAAGTTTGAAAGCCGGCTGTGGCCGAACATATTTACTGATGCTGTCCACACAGCCTATCGGTTACAGGGCTTTAGATTACGGCTTCTGGTCAACAAAGCAGCCCCTGCCTGAACAACACTCGGCGGAAAGGAGTCAGAGAATGAACAGAGGCTGCTCTTTACTCAACAGGATACAGCCCCCGTGGCAGAAAAGGTTTTAACGTAATTCTGCTTGTCTTGTGACAGGCTCCAACGCAGCGACTGGTGACAGGAAGAGGCAAATCCGGCACCGAGTAAATCAAACCACCGCAAAGCCTCTGCCATCAGACCCTGCAGGTGTAGCAGCCAGAGCCCAGAAAAGGAGAAAGACACGCTCTGCAAACTCAAAATTTCCGATCTTTTCTGCTGGGGACCTTGCAGCGCTGTATCGCTCCTGCACTTGTTCCAAAACGCTCAACTCGCCAGAGGTTAAACCTCATCCGTGGCTTCTGCTCTCACACCTTTCACGTACATTTAGCTACACTGCTGGACACTGACACTAGAAAAAAATGACTTAGTTACCTACCCTTTAAGACAGTGGTGCAGATTAAGATCTCGACTGGGTTGAATCAGACCTTTTAGTCTCTGATTAACCAAACAGTTAACGATTTTCCCATTGGAAAGAGCCAAACGTGGCTGGTTCCCTGAAGGATCTTGTAACATCAGGCACAAGGACTATTTATGTAAGGACAGTGAGTTAGTTGATTTCTAACCCTCACCACTGAGAGCTGCATTTTGGAGGTGGTATGACTTGCAGCTCCCTTCACTAAGGTTTCTGAATCACCAGCTGTGTGTTAGCAGGACAATGCCTCTCCCCCTTTATTTACGTCCTACAGAAATGAGTTGTGCAGACCACTAAGGCAACACTGACGCTTTGCATCCTGCCAGCTGAGGAAAGCGAGCGCCTTTAGGTCCTACACACGGATGACAAAGCCACACTTGGACAGAAGCTGACCTCAGTCCGCAGGGAGCTATCAGGATGAAGTGCCTCCCAAATATCAGCATTTCCTTTGGCTTTCTGGCTGCAGCTTTACACACACCAAAAAAACACAACAAAGCACGCAGTGAGGGAAGTGGCCTTTCACACTTTCTCAGTTATAAATTGCAAGGCTGAGAACATTCTCGGCTCAGGTTTATGGCACCGAAATATTTGGAGGCCGGACCACCCTAAGAGGGTCAGCTCTTCCCAGACCGAGCCTGCAGCGAACAGCTGCTGGGCTGCAGGAGATAAACTGTGTTCTCTAGCTCAAACCAGTGCAGGAGGCAGAAAAATAAGCTGAAATGTTGCATTCGCTTGGAAAACACGATCCCAAAGGAAATACTGTCTGAGGCGCCTTCACAAGACCGTGAGGAAGGTGCGAAACGCGCTCAAAGTTGCTGCTCGGCTCACGCAAGACAGTCTTTCCTCTAGAGCGAGCCAGGGCCTTTCAGAGTACAAGCCCTTCCTTCAAACTCAGAAATATACCTGAGCGAAACTGTTGGCACGTTAACAGAACAACGTAGGATGAAGTGTCAGGAGCCTGTGGATAACACCTGGCTTTCCACTTCCTTCACATCATCGCACCGGCAACGCTCGCTGGCAACACGCAGCCAGAAATCAATCGGTACCGAGGTAAAGAGCATCTGGCTGCCACTCAGCATGAACTGACGCTGTAAACAGAGAGGGGAGGGGAGGAATTTAATCAAGTCTTCCCTCTTCTGCGATACCCAAAGATGTGCACGTACGTCCTACATCAGCCTGTAGCTTTAGGCCTTCATTTGGACATCCAGGCTCCTGCCTGCACCGATCCACGGATCTGAAAGCTCCCGAGGAGCTTTATCGTATCATCTCTCTAGGAACAAAGGCACGCCACCCCCCCAACCCCCCTGCTCCTAAAACGCTTCAAACTGGTACAAAACGCAGCAGCCCATCTGCTTCACAAAAACGGTTGCCATGAATACATCCCTACAGCTCTGCGCCTGCTATTTTTAAAGATACTTGGGAGGCAGCTGAATTCACTGGCGGTTGTGCTATTTCAGTATCTGGATTAATGCTATTCAAGGAATACATCGGTACTTCTCCGTGGGGAAATACGGCACCCGCCCAGCCTACACCTGGCTCAAAGGCATTTTTTTCAGAAGACCAACTTGGGTAATCCAACGGCAGGGCGATAAACCCGCAGACAATAGATGCTTTTGACACAGAGCGTTGTAAGCTGAAACGGGCGAGTCTTATCCTCAGAAGCCCCACCGGAGCCTAAGGAGATGTTACAAAGGGAGAGGAAAGGAGAAGCAAAAGGATATTTAGAGCTGTTAACAATAGTCACCGAAATACTTGTGCTTTAATGCCAGGCCTGAGCACAGCAGGCAGAGAGAAAAAGGGACCTGCCTGCACAAAACCCCAACAACAAACCAGAAAACCCAAGAGAGGCAGATCCCCAACGCTGAATGTGCTGATGGGACCTGAACCTTTTCCAGTGTCCCGAATTCTGAGGAACATTAAGTCTTAATGCACTTCAGGCAGGTTCCCCTCCAGCCTGGGCAGAGAAGTGAGCAGCCTGTAGCCCAGGAGGGGGGTCCTGGCCCAGGGTGTGCTCCACTGGAGCCACAGCACCAGGGACCTGTGACCCAGGCTGAAGTGGACTTGGGACCGGGATGGGCTGATGGGAGCTGCCAGTTCGGCCTCCCGGGTCAAAATAACCCGGTGCCACCTTGCAACTCATTGGATATATCAAATCCCCAGCTCTTGCCACAGCCGGGCACAAGCTGCCAACTAAATCTATTGTAAATAACCTGAAAAATCTGTCTCTGGAGATTCCTGTGTTCTCAGGCAACACTCTTCTCTCCACATCGCAGGTCACTTAATCGAGAAAAAGAAAACTGATTTAGTGTGTCCAGTGAAGGGCTCCTGTATCTACTTCTGCTCCTCGTTTACAGACTCCGAACAACATGAGGAACCTTGTTCTGCTCTGTTCTCAGAAAAGTCACAGGCAGAAAGAGCTACAAGGTCTGCTCGATCACACCTGCGTGCCTCCTATTGCCACAGACCGCAGGAGCAGCCCAAATCGATTGTAGAGCAAACACTGGACTTCCAGTTACACAAGCAGCCCACATAAGGTGACCTGACAGACATCACAACCTCAAACACACTCGGTTTTGGAAGCGGTTGATTTCAGAGAAACAACCACAGATCCTAAATAACGGGCAAACTCCTAACACAGTGTGCCCGCAGCATCTCCTTCGTTTGATCGTTCCCCACATCCAAAGAGTATCAAAACAGTCCTGGGAATAACTAGAGGAGCACAGAGCAGAAGCAAGGCAGGATCTGGGAGCCTCTCCACATGGTAACTTCTCCTGACCGTTCCTGGAAATTCAGCCCTCCTGAAGTTTCTCTAACTGAAACAGGGGGAAATATTTGGAAAAGGTCAAATGACTCAATACCAGCGCAACCCGTAACTCCTCAGGCAGCAACGGCTTTCCATGTGCTTTCAGTTAGAGCACAGACAGGTTAGGGGAAAGGCGGCAAACCCAACAGCCGACTTCCCCTCTGCTCGTTTAGAAGCCATCAAGCTGGCTGAGAGTAACGTACGTGTTTGGTTTAAATTACCGAGGCTTGCGCTGCTGGAACACATCTGCAACGCACCGCGCTGAGCGAACTGCTGAACCCCAGCCAGCTCTGAAAACAACCCAACGTAACCCAACGGGCTGGCGGCATCAGCAAACCCTGCAACGGCTCCTCGACGCTGCTTTCAGGGATGACAAGGAGAGAGAGAGAGGGAGAGAGAGAGAGATAGAGATAGNACAGAGGAGGGAGAGAGAGGGAGGGAGAGAGAGAGAGAGAGAGAGAGAGAGAGAGGGAGGTCGACGTTTCTCAGCACAGGCTTTTCCTGAGACACCCCTCCAGGCCGACTCGTTTTATTACTGCTCCAGGAAGCAGAGGGGTTAATTTCTTCCCAAGTTCACATACTGTTTGAATTCCTTAGATAAGCTGCTTCCACCAAACCCAAGGATCTAGCCTCAGGGGAGAACACCGTTAAGGAAAAGCTCTTTTGATAGATTTTCTTCAAAAGAGAAATTAATTCGAAGTCCATTTTTGGAGGTGTTCTACGCCCACGGCTTCTACAGACTTCAGACGAGGTTGCACCGTGCCTCTGGAAGAAAAGCCAAGCTCTGAGCGTTGCCCTACCACTTCCATTTGCAAGACAGAAACGTTTTACGCTTGCCCAATAAAATCTTCTCTCCTGAAATGAGAAAGCTCAGTGTGCAGCACCACGAAGAGGAAAACCAGATCAAACCAGGCTTTAGCCCTGGGATAAAGCAGTTAACAGCTAGCGCAAACTAATCCTGTACCTTTAAAACCGAGCAGTCACTCAGGAAAGCAAAAAAACAAGTTTTGAAAGCCACTGAAGGCTTCTTTCACATCTTGAGGCAGAAAGCAAGCAAGTCCGGGCTGCTATGGAATTCGCGTTTGCATACTGCTGGTGATAATCTATGTGCATAGCTGGAAACAAAGCAAGTTTTTATTAGCAATTAGCAGCAGGAGTGGGACAGACCTGCCTGAAGGAGTCAGAGAAATGCCAATACACGACGGCAGAAGCAGCTTTGTAAGACGTGCAGCAGAACGATCACACACACAAAAAGAAAATACTGCAGTTACAAACTTGGGAGATGCAAAGGCATCAGTTCAAGGAGATAAACTGTGTCTTTAACACTGACAACTCTGACTCCAGGCAGCAGTTTTCCCTCGCACAGCAATTTGCAATGCAAAACAAGCTCCTTCCACTCCTCCCAAGAACAGTAATAGTGAAGCAAATGGGGAGAGCGAAGTTGGGCAGGGTTGATTTGCTTAGATACAGTTTTGTACAGAGCTGAGTTTCCAGTCAGGCGTGAAAAGTAATTCAGCGTAGGGGATGTGAGAACCCGGGAAAGGAGGGTTAAAACAAAAAAAACAAAAAGAGAGAGGATTTAATCCGCAAACCCCCAGCCGTTTTCAGGGCGCGACCTCCCACTCCCTCCCCACCTCTCAGAAAAATTCAATCCCTCTCTGATCAGCCAACACCACCCAGGTTCGGAGCTTCCCAGCTATGTTCTTCCCCCGCTCTGAAGAATGATGTGGCATGTGGGGCCCTACAACAGGACTATTAAAATCCCATCAAGGGGTAGGCAAGTGGGAGCCACATGCTGAACTGCTCAAGTGAAGAACAACCAGGGAAAGCAGCACGGCCAGGAAGCAAGTTTGCAAGCAGCTTCTTACCTGGTAGATAAGCTCGCAAAGTCTCCTCCATCCAGCAGCCTGATTTTGCAGAACAGAACCCCATTCACAAAGGGGACAGCAGTCAGCTCTTCAAGAGTGAAGCTTGTCTGGAACTTGAATTTCTTCTTCTTCATCAGGAAAGCCATGGGCAAATTCAGCGTGGAAAGCCCAGGAATTCCAAACAAGATCAGGGAGGAGCGGCTCGAAACAGACACACACTCACAGACAGACAGGCAGAGGAATGGCACTCGTTCCAGGAGCACAAGCAGGGAGTAAATTCCAGTTCAGTTACAACGACGGCCCAGCTTCAAACGCGCAATTCTCTTCTCTTTGGTGGTCGGATCTGGCTGCGGGATCATCGCCACGGCAGGCTTCAGGTGAGGAGGAAGAGGTCAGGTTAAACTTCTGCAACATCTCCAGGGAAGAGGGAAGGAGAGAAGTTGGTCTCAGCTCCAGACCAGCAGGAGCTGTCCCAGTTAGAGGCCGCAGTGCTCTGCCTTCAGCACAAGCCCTCCAGAAAGCATCTCTTCTGGGAGGTCATCTTGAGTCTTTGAAGAAGCCTTAAGTCTGTGGGCAGCACGTTCAGAGAGCTTCCAGTTTCTGTCTCCTCCTCTTGTGCAAATCCTTGGTACAGGTCTCCGGGTCAGCCTTTGGGAGGGAAATGAGTAAATTAGTCCCAGCCGGTCTTGGGCTCCTCCTCCAAAACCTGTTTGGATGGGTAATATTCAGCCCAGACTCATACCAGCCTGAAGAGGTATGGCCCCAATTAGCTTGGCCCCAACATCCTCTTCCCCCTTTTCGCCTGGAGCAAGCTTCCCTCTTGTCATCCCTCCCATCATTTCTGTTTTGCAAAGCAGCTAATAAAAATCTGCTGTTTTCACCCATCATCTTTAGAAGCAGTTTACCGAGCACGACCAGCCTAAAGCGCAGTCCAACAGGAGTAAGCAAGAGAGGTCTGAAGAAACGCAAAAATCTGTTTAGTTGCTGTATTTCTGACCAGCCCTAAGCGCCGGCACCTGTATCTTATAAACAGGGAAAGCAGCAGAGAGGAGAAGCAAGCAGCCTGCTCCAGATTACACAGCGTAACAACCAAATCAGGTCATCCGGCTGATCCAACAGCCAGGCCCACCGAGGATGCTGCTTCCCCCCAGCTCCACGTCCACACCGAGCTGTGCCCCGCGCCGCTCGGTTTTGGGGCTGGAGATGGCCGTTTTATTACACATTTACACAAAGCCCGAGCGAGGGAGGCAAGAGCTGATTAGCATCTAAAAGGGACGAGGTTATGAACACTGGGCGGTAAACAGTCCTCACCGATACTCGGAATTAATGAGCACAAACCAACGCAGGCAAAGCTCCTGCTGTGTGGGTAGAGCCCCTTGGGCTTGGGAAGCAGCGAGCGGCCAAACGGAGCCTGCTCTGCCAGGGCAGCTCCGCAGAGGCACCGCTCTCCTGCGGTCACCCCAGAGCGGAGCGAGAGGGCTGACCTGTGATGGCTCCGCACCACCAGCCTCCTCCGTGAGCCTTACCTGCTCCTCTCTGCTGCTGCCCGGAGCTGCTGCCAGGTCTCAGCCTGCCTGCCCGGCCCCCTGCAATGGGCACTGAGCTCTCAGCCCACCTCTGGGCCCCACGGACCACACACCTGGCTGCAGTGAGCTCACAGCCGTTCCCTGGCAACCTGGGCCGTGCACTAAGCTGTGCTCAGGTCTCAGCTCGCTCTCCGAGCCATACACTGAACAGCGGCCAGGTCTCAGCCTGCCTCCTGGCCCCGTGAACCACTGAGGGAACTGCAGGCAGGTCTCAGCCCCTCTCCCAGCCCCAGGGGTTGTGCACTGAGCTGCGGCCAGGTCTCAGCTCCCACTCCCAGGACATGCACCGAGCTGTGGCCAGGTCTCAGCCCATGCACCGAGCTGTGGCCATGTCTCAGCCCCCTGCTCCCAGGACACGCACTGAGCTGTGGCCAGGTCTCAGCCCCCAACTCTGAGGACATGCACCGAGCTGTGGCCAGGTCTCAGCCCCCAACTCTGAGGACATGCACCGAGCTGTGGCCAGGTCTCAGCCCCCTCCCGGCCCCCTCAATCACGAGCCAACCTATGAGAGGTCTCAGCCCGGCTCCCCCGCCCGCTCCACTGACCTGCGGCCCGCTCCCGGCCCGGTCCGGTCCCTGCCCGGCCCCGCTGCCCTCTCCTCTCCTCTCCCGGCCCGGCCGCCGCCGCTC